>JAKCPI010022713.1:0-16825 GCA_023213315.1 Euborellia annulipes
GCTGCGCCCCCTGGACCCCCTTGCTCGCCTTCCCCTTTCATTTTTATATATAGAGTTTATTTTAACGGTTAATTATTCATGAACTTAAGATTTTTTGTGAATAATATCCTTTCCGGGACTCTCCCGATACACAGACAAAAAATTTACGTCGATATTTTAGAATTCAAAATGTAAATAAATAAAAAAAATCGTAAACAGGGGTAAATATTTATATTTTGTTACCATGGCAACCATTTCTCCTAATTTTTATTTTTTTCTTATTTTAACGGTTAATTACTCATTAACTTATTGTTATTTGTGAAACAAAACCTGTCCGGGACTCTCACAAACATACACAGAAAATTTCATCATAATTGGTTCAGTCGTTTAGGAGGAGTTCAGTCACATACACACGTACAGAAGAATTATATATATAAAGAAAAGAAGAAGAAGAAGATAACAATATTTTGTTAGCATGGCAACTATTTCTTTTTTATAAAGTTCAAGTGTAATAGCTAAGGGCCAAAAGTGTGCTTCAAACAAGTTTTAGGGCAAAATGAGAATATACATTTTAAAGAACATCTAAAAAATAATTGATTTAAGAATTTTTACCAAAACTATTAGAGAGCATTTTGAAAAAATCGAAAAAAAAAACTAAAAAAGTAACTGGTAGGCCTACTCTTTGGCTTATTTTATTTAAAAGATTATTTTCGCACCTAACTTTAATAAGCCTCATTTGCTTGCTTTATTTTAAACACAGGCACACATTTATTTATTTATTTATTTGATTGATACTTCAGAAATTAATTTTTTTTTTTTTTTAAATTCTGAAAGGAGGAAAATTTTTTGATTTCTAATCCTTGTTGAGAAATCTTTTTAAAAGTAAATATAACCTACTTCTTTATTATCATTGAAAAAATCTATCAATCTCAATGACATTATAAAAAGTACTGAATTTGTTTGCGTACCTGCGAAATTTTTCGCAAAAATTTTTCATTTGAGCTATTGATTAGAAATCATTCATTCCTGAAAATTTGTTAATAATTAACGAAATTATAGACAGTTCTGGTGAAAAAAACACTTTGGCTGCCTATCTTTTAGGCACTTTGCTCTCTCTCATAAAGTAGAGATCTATCTCATGGGAATAAAATTATAACTATCATATCATCATACTAATATATAAAGCGCTAGCCACTGACTTCCTGTCTCTGTGTGTATGTACCTGTTCTCTTGCTGATTGGCTAGAGTGAGAGGAAGTGGATCCAGCGAGGGAAATTTAAAACTTTAAAATTTTGCAATTGCTCGCCGAAGCAAGAATAAATTTGATGTATTTGCTCGCTGAAGGCGGACAAGAGGGTCCAGGGAAGCAGACCCCAGCAGCAGCGTCTTCGGCGGGCTTTTCCAATTGCTTAGGTATATCTAGATATTTTAGATATATTTAGATATATTTGTTCATAATTCGAGATTTTAATGAAAATACTGTAGCATATTTGGATCTGTGAGCCTCCCATTGTACTATGAATAACAAAGTTAAAAATCACGTGCGTTATTTTTTTTCTCTGAATATAAACAATTTTTATTAAAAACTTTGGTGATTCAAGCGTAGAATAAAATTCCATTTAAGATCTTCCATCATGTTTTATAAAACGATGCCACTAAGCGGGTTTATAAATTTATTTAATTTTACTTTCTCTTACCTCTATATATATGTTAATATATATATAGAGAGAAAGTATTGGATTCATGTCAAAAATTCGATGTCGAGATTTTGATGGATCTTCACGTTTTGAGGTCCCCTGAATCCAAAAAAGTGGTTTTCGCGACATGGTCTGTCTGTGTGTCTGTGTGTCTCTGTGTGTGTGTGTGTGTCTGTGAACAAAATATCTCAAGAACGAAAAGAGTTAGGAGGTTGAAATTTTATATTTAAGTTAGGCACCCCCATGGGACCTGACACGAAGCTTTTGACCAAAATCGACCAAAGAGTACTAGTACTTTACTGATGCACTCATTCAGTTTTTTTCGATTTTCTCAAAATTTGCTCCAACGATTTTTTTTTAAATTCAAAAATCAATTATTTTTTAGATTCTCTTTAAAATGTATATTCTCATTTTGTGATTGAAATCTTCTGAAGACCACTTTACTCTTGTACTCCATAGAAAAGATAGGAGAAATGGTTGCCATGGTAACAAAATATAAATATTTTGTTATACTTATAAATTTTACATCTTGAAAATCGAATGTACCGTACTGCCGGAAACTAAATACATGTCGACACAAAAAATCTGGTGTGACAAGCACAGTACACAACATTCGATTACCGAAGGTAAGAGAAAGTTGTGTGCTGTGCGCCAGTCACACCAGATTTTTTTTTTAATTTAGATAATCACTTATAGTCGGAGAGCTGGCGACAAAAATGGGCAAGAGTTTTCTGAAGGCTAATATTTTCAGAATAGATTACATTTTAGTAATACCCTAGAGTCAGCACTTCCAGTACCGGGGCCTTTGGCGGGTATAAGCCCGTAAAGGTGTAATATTAATTAATATCTCTAAACTGTTTTCTGAAAGCTTACAATTTGTAGACAACGAGCAAATAGAATATAAAATAGGAATCTAATAGTCAGACAGCGAAATTTTGGGGCACGTAGCCTCAGCGCTAGTTCAAACCTGTCAAAAAATATCATAACCCATTTTCTATTTGAAAGAAGTAAAATTATTGTAATATTGGATCCATATCTTGTTCTTTGAGGCTTCCCTCCCTCTTTCAATATTTTTTTCTTTATTTTTTAGATATCAACGAATCGCCTTCGAGAATTGACATCATAAATTCACGCAGCACATCCGCCATCAGACATCACCTTCAGGTCCACCACGCAGTCACTACAGCAGATTCCAGAGTATGGCAGCTTCATTTAAAGTCTGTATGAACATTTACGTGAGCTTAGAGTAAGCAGGCTAAGATTTTCAAAATTTTCTTATTTCGGCCTAAATATAATGAATGGATAGGATATTAACAATTACATGTAATTCTCCCATTTCAGGGACCCTTTTTGAAAGTTAATGATTTAAATTCAAAATTTTTAAAATAAAAATTAACTTTTTTTTTAAATTCATTTCATTTTTACTTTCTCTTACCCTATATATTAAATATATAGAAAGTTCATTCATGTCAAAAATTCGATGTCGAGGTTTTGATGGATCTTCAGGTTTTAAGGTCCCCTGAATCCAAAAAAGTGGTTTTCGCGACATGGTCTGTCTGTGTATGTGTGTGTCTGTGAACAAAATATCTCAGGAACTAAAAGAGCTTCGAGGTTGAAATTTTATATGTAAGTTAGACACCCTCCCAAGGGGTCAAAATAAGCATTTGAACAAAAGAGGAGTGGGGGCCTGTTTAAAAAACAACAACCTTTATCATATCATAATTAATGGTATGTAATTATATCTGCCTGGGAAAAAATATAAACAATAAAACCTGAGATTATCCCTAGAACTCATTACAAAAATCCAGTCAGAGATAGGTAGATTTTTCTAATTGTGACCTTGAAAGAAAATAGTTTTTTTTTTTTTTTTATTAAAAAAACACACTTTTTTTTCCATTCACACACACACATACCGGTACACACAGTCTTTCCCGACAACTTATGCAATTTAAGACTTTAAAGGATACCCGTTATTTGTAAATATATCAATTGGGGGTCCAGGCATTCTTATTTAAGCCATTTGGTATTCAAATAGCTTAAATAAAATCATCGGACTGCCTGGAATCAAGGCAAGCGAGCTACCAACTACGCCAAACCCGAGGTCAGAAAATAGGTTTAATTGAACTTAAAAAAATCGCCATTTTAAAAATTCATGGGCACGTTTTTTTTCTAAAATTTTGAAATTTTCAACTTGTTGATATATTATAATATATTAATATAAATTAGTAGTAACTACCTAATTATATTCAGAGGAGCACCTAATCTTTTTCGAAAGAATAAAGATAGGTCAAGGTGAGTGAAGGTCTTTTAGCAAGTTATATATGTGTTTATCAATGAAATAGTGACAGTGACATTGGCAACCTTGATTTACTAGTATTATTGCCTTGTTCATAATTAACCCAACGTATTTATTTTTACAAGACGGACAGACAATGTTAACGAGGAGGACCATTTCTGACGGATTAAATCGCAAGGACGTTATCCTTGAGCTCCTTCAAGCGTGGGCCATTCGTTGACCTCATTGGAGATGATATCGTCAAGCCCTTGTAGGGCCTCTTAGCAGGGGCGTAATTGCAATTATTCACTACTGATAACAGCGGAATAATAATCAAATATCTTATTGTATTCGTTTGTAGAATCACTCAGCTTGTTAAAGCGAGCCTTTTTACTCTGAGAGACATTAGCGACAAGTTGAACGTGATAAATTTGATATATTTTATAACTTATCTTTAAATTTGTTATTAAACTTAATCTATATCTTTATTATTCTATGAGTGATCTCAAAGTTCAATAAATTCTAAATTAGCCCGGAATTAAAATATTATGTATGGAACAGAAAAAATCGGGTGTGACTGGTCGCACAGCACACTACTTTCTCTTAACTCTGGTCGTCTTGGGTTTGTCACACCAAATCTTTTGTCTCGATATTTTTCCTAAGTAAAAAAGTCGTGAGAAAAGAAGCGTTTTGCTTCCGAAACGTAGTGATGAGCTAAATTTGTTTTCCTGAATAAACTTCTAACAAAGACTGTCATATCTTTAAAATTCATCTTCGCTTGCCTGCTGCATATTTACTAATAACTTTACAAAAATAAATACATTTTTATGATTCTACAATAAGTACTCCTATTTAATTAAATTTGAGCTTCGAATATTTTTTTAAAGTATTTTATTAATATAGTAGATAAACAATCTCACCTCTGAGTCAGAGGTTTAAAGAATTGAATTTTCTTTTATCATTGATATAATTTATATAAGATATTCAAATATTAGGATATAAGCTTCCTTAATTGAGGTGAACGTTTTTTCCTTTGCTCGTCCATATCTTGAATTGTGTTTATTTCTATTTCATATTCCCAATTTGGAGGCTCAAGTACTCTGAGATCTAATTTTTCTTTAATATTAAAACATTTCAATAAACAGAGACGAATTTCGCTCTCTTCGATATAAATATCTTGCCGATAATATCGTATATGATGATCAGCATAAGTATATTCTCGTCGCAAGGGCGGATTTAAATGAGGAGCAAAAGCAGCTCTCTTGTAGACTATCTAAAACAAGTGACTTAGTTAACGACTAATTAAACGTATATGATTAGGGGTTTTCAAGAATCCTTCGTAGTTGTATTGTAAGAAAGTTACTCTATTAATTATAATGGATCATCTATAAAATAACAAACTGTTTGTAGGCTATAAATATAGAGGAACCTGGAGACTCCCTTAAATAAAAATCGTTGCTCTACTTAAAATTATTTTTTTCTTAATACGTAGCTTGGTTATTTCTTCTTCGAATGTTTGATTTCAATTGTTTAATGGTTGGATAATTACACTAGCCAGTGATGATTCTGTTTTTCTAACTTTCTTAACTAATTCATATTTTTGTGCTCTGATTTCAAAAATCAAGGTTATTTTTCTCTATTACATAAGAATTTTCTGCAAATTATAATTAAATAAATTAACGAAAATTATTGCTAATCTATGCATTTGAAGAAAATTCTTGTTTCAATGTTTACTTATTTATTTTATTTATTTACTTACCTGGTTGATATAATTGGAGAAATATTCTTTAGAGTGAACCCAACACATCAAAGTAAGAACACTTATAATGATAGCATTCAGATGATTTGAAGGTGGAAAGTGAGGAATTTTAAAATTGACCAAAGATGATTGAAGATCCATCAAAAGCCAGATAATAAAAGATGCCATCCAACTGCAGGGAATCTATTAACAAAAATATTAGCATCTCTCAATTATTAAATTGACCATATTTGGTTACAATGTCGGTCCCACGATTTAGTTAAGGGGGAGCGAAAATTTTGGTGTAGGCCTGGGGAGAGGCAAATAAAGAACTTATATTATTCATATCATCATACAGTATTAATGTTTTTTCTGTCCAAGGTGGGGGGGGGGGGCACCTCTGGGACCGCTAGTGATTTATTTCCCTATGAAAACGATTATCTATCATTTGCGTAAGCAATCGACCCCGGCATAATTATCAAAAAACAAAAAATCTTAAATGCGCCTGAATATAGGCAACACCATTTATTATCTTCATTGATGGTCATCTGTATAGAAAAGTGCATTCAATGGATAAAAGGAGGGAGGTCCAGAGGGACCCGGGCAGTGGCATAGCAAGCTTAACTCTCGCCCAGGGCACAATACCTTTTTAGCGCCCCCCCCCATTCGAAAACCATATAATATTATATGTAAAATATTCAAAATTATTATATTACACTGGCACTAAATTTAAAATATATTTTCCAGAAATCAATTATATAAAAATAAAAATTATCCAGCAATATTTTGTTTTGCGGACCATTTGGCGTCCCTTTGTGAGTAGCGCCCGGGGCATGATGACTCCCCTTGCCCCCCCTGCTCCCCCTCGCTACGCCACTGGACCCGGGGTAAAAAAATAATAATATGATTTTAATCATACAAAAGTTCTTTATCAATGTTAACACTTAATTTTGAATGCGAAATTAAAACATGATAATATATTTTTTTTTAATAACGGGATTGTTCGAGATGATTTATTCAAGTTTTGAAGGATGTTTCGGCCCCCACCTTTTAACAAAATCCTGGCATCGCCGCTGATTTTCAAGATTATTTTATTTAAATAAATAAAATTATTCAATGAATGCTTCGATTCAGACTTAAGAAAATTTAATAATATTTGTTAGTATATTGTGAACGGATCTTCTCCCGACTCCCTTTTATTGAATTCGGGATCTCTAACCTATTTACATCCAATTACACCACCGGACTCTCGATATGATGCAAAGGAAGCTCACCTAACACGATCCTAACTCTATACCAGTTATATTGGTGGAGTTCGATTTCCGGGTACTTTTAGCTCATCAACAAATAAACTAGGCCTACTCACAAAAATTGTTAAATAAAATTTGATAAAAATCTATTAATAAGACTAAAAATAAATCTAACAAAGAAATTTATACAAGTAAGACACACACTTCTCATCCCCTTTTCTTCACACTCACACTCACACACACATTCACACGTCTTTTCGGCAACTTTGGCCATATAGACTTTTACGATAACCGTTATTTATGAATATATCCATTGTGGATCCAGGCATTCTTATTTAAGCTGTACTATTTGCACTGTAATTAATTTCTAGATATCATACGATAAAATATTATTTAATATTATTACCTCAACGGTTAAAATACATAGAGTCTGATAGAGCAAGACAATATTATTCCTAAATTGAGCAAATTTCAAAAACGATTCCAGAAGTGTATTGTGAAGTCGTTCGTGATAGGGAATAAAAAAGTCTCTATCACTCTTTTTATTTTCATTGATCTGTATATCATATGGTGAATTTTGATAGAATATTTTCGGATCATCAAATTGTTGGCGTTGTTTACGACGATCCAATATACTATTCAAAATCCTAGTACCGAGCAACGAGAGAGTGCTAGAATTTTGCGAGATTATGTTTAAAAGAATGACTAATATTTCATGGCCCATGTCATTCTTAAATTGATTTGTAATATGGAGTGAGCTCGACATTTCCATTATATCCGAAATTTCTTCTAAAATCTGAAAAAAAAAAAAAAAATTTATAGGAACCGACCGAATATTCGGTTTCGGCCGAAAATTCGGTTTCGGCCAAAAAGTAGCCGAAACCTGAGACTGAAAAGATGAGATGAGACTCGCATGAAAAAAAAGGTCAAATGATTTGCAAAAGCGAAAAAGGTGCCGAAAAAAAATTTAGTCTCCCTAAAAAAAAAAGGTAAAATGATTTTCACGGGAGGGGAAAAATTTCAACAAAAAAAATTAATTTTTTATAGGAAATTCAAGTTTCGGTTACGGTTTCGGCCGGTTTCGGTTCGGTTATTATCTTGATATGGGATAGAAGCCAGAATGGAGTAGCATCCTAACTCTATATAATGGTACAGGGAGCTCCACAATCAATCCTCACCTGGGAGCTAGAGTCTTAAGTATATGATATAGTGAAATGATTTTAATGACCGAAAAGGTAAAATAAAATCTGGTACAGATAATTTTATTTAATCTTTTCAAATTTAAAATTATTTCACTATAGACCATATTCTTAAAGCTCTACCTCCCAGGTGTGGATTTAATTGTGGCGCTCACTTACTAAACGTTTTTCTTTTTTTTTACCTTGTCTTTCACTGGTTCTTTAACAAGCCATCGTAGCATATATTTCAAAGAAATAATCAAATCTTCATTTTGTAAATTTGACAAAACATTTCGAATACATATCTCTATACCTCGATGTTTGGTGACTAAATATGGAATTGATTTATTATTCGCACTTACTGAATTATAATACAAATCCAAAAGTCGAAAAAACGCCTGCTCTGGAAGAAAAGTTTTTTAATTGATATAAATTTTCATTTTTATTAGTTAATATATGTAGGCTATTTTATTTTTGAAATTCCTATCGAGATCCCCGTTTATTTATTAGGTGTTTTCATGTACGAAGACACACACCACAAACCCAACCGGCCTCTGGCCGTAGCCATCTATCGGCACCCCTTGAAGTTACATCATTTCCTATCTCTAACTCCTCCTCCTACTTTCGTCTCTAGCTAGTGAACTAATCCTTATCTCTGGTTCCAACCGGCTCCTTATATCCAACCTCTTCTATGCTGATGTCCTAATTTGAGGAAGGACTCCCTCAGCACCGGCGTGTAGCCTACTCCTGCATCACTGAGAGGGAACCTTCCACAGGACGGAATGTCACAGAAACTCCCTCTCGTAGAGTTGCCTGGGGGCAAGATAAGATAAAAATATTCTATGAGAGTGGTCTGGTGGGTGTATGGGTAAACAAACTATAAAAAGTTACTTCTATCGTGCGCTATGAAATACAGAGAGTAAAGTGGTCTGCAGAAGATGTCAATCGCAAAATGAGACTGATACATTTTAAAGAGCATCTAAAAGGTTAAACGATTTTTGAATTATGTATGCCAGTAAAACTTGGTGAATATTTGGACAAAAATTTTGTTTGAAAATCGAAAAAAACTGAAAAAGTACTTCCGTCATCTGTAGTACTTTTAAACGATTCTGTAATATTTAATTACGCTGGTACAATTATATATCCAGGAGGGTATCCAATTTTAAAATATTAAAATACAGAGACACAACTCAGGTACCTTCATGCTTCAAATTGAGACAGACACATCAGTAGACACACCCATCCACCGGATTATGTCGAGCTACTGCTCTAATTCGATTCAGGGGACTCAAACGCTTTGTAAGATCCATAAAAATTTTCTACTCCGACTAAGATATACTTCTGGAGCTTAATTATTATCCAACTAATCTCTCATATAAATATATTACATATAAATATTTTACAATAGGTAATCGAAGTAAAAAGTTGAGTTCATGGTGCGCGAATTAAAATCACCATGTACAGAGAGAGAATGGCCATGGAGAAAGTGTCCATCGTACAAGAAACTGATAAATTTGGGGCATTAACATGGTTCAACGATTTACAATTATGTATGCCCAGTACAACTTGGTGAATATTTCGATAAAATATTTTTTGTTTGAAAAACAAAAAACTAAAATATTTCCGCCATCTGAGACTTTTAAACGATACTGTAATATTTAATTACGCTGGTACAATTATATATCCATATGGTATCCAATTTTAAAATGTTAAAATACAGAGAAACAATTCACGGTACCTTATTTTCAAATAGTCCGACATATTAGTAGAACCGATTAACCGGATTATTCGAGGTATTGCTCTAATTCGATTGGATACGCTTTTGATAAGATTAATAAAAGATTTTCTTACTCCTTACTAAGATTATACTTCTGGAGCTTAATTATTATACAACTAATCTTCATACAAATATGATTTCATATAAATATTTTATCAATCTTTAATCTAATATATACCTATTGATTCGTCAAATTTTTGCCATTTATGAGGTTTTAGAATATAGTAAAGTATTCTAATCACACATGGGGTATCTTTATTTCCCATCAGCGACATAATTGTGATTTGATTTAACATACAATTCAACAGATGATGTATATGAACTCCATTTTTCATTGTGGTGTTAAAATAATTAATGCACAATTCTTCTAAAGTCCAGATCTAAAATAATATTTAATTGAAAATTAACATTTATTTTGATAAGTATTTCTACTCTGTTACTTCTTAAATAAAAAAAAAAAAGATAATTTAACGTCATTACAATAGAACCTCGCTTAACGAGCATAATTCGTTCCATAATCATTCTCGTAAAACGAAACACTCGTTATGCGAAACAATAACATTCTCCCTTACCTTATTTTCATTACAAAACATTATCAGTGACGAGATCACTTGTTCTGATGCTTCAGGCAATAATGCGTTTAACAATGTTTGATAAGCGCATTCATATTTCAACCATTTCTTATGTACACAATATTTCCTCAAACCAGTTTTTGTTTCATATTCTTTCCAAGCAATATAATCGAGAGTCAATAATAGCCCGAGTATCATATTTATATTCATTTTCTGTTTCAAAAATAAATTTCTTAAGTAGTCTATACTTGGAATATAATTCGAGAAAATAATTTAATATTTAAATGCTCAACAATTATTAAACTACTGTATAAAATTTTGCTTCCAATTTCATTTAAAAAATAATTATAATTTATATTCAAGTTATAAAAAGCCCTAAGCAGTAAAAAATTCCTCACAAAATAAGTTTAGACTAATTGATGTAAAAGTTCTGGCTGTGGTATTTAATGAAGGATATGTAAAGGAGGAGCAGCCAAGAAATAATGCTCTGAATGCCGCAGGCAGTAAAATATTTGAGTTCGGGCCCCCAAAAAAAAATTTCTATATACGCCCCTGTATAATGTTATATGGTTTTCGAATGGGGAGGGGTGCGCTAAAAAGGTATTGTGCTCCGGGCGCGAGTTAAGCTCACTACGTCACTGGGATTTAAGGATGTTTGGTAGAGTTTTGAGGGGTACGTCCAGTGGCGTAGCGAGCTTAACTCGCGCCCGGGGCACAATACCTTTTTAGCGCCCCCCCACCCCATTCGGAAACCATATAATATTATATGTAGAATATACAAAATTATTATATTACACTGGCACTAAATTTAAAATATACAATTATAATAAAAATAAAAATTATCCAGCAATTTTTTGTTTTGAGGACCATTTGACGCCCCTTTGTGAGTAGCGCCCGGGGCATGATGACCCCCTTTGCCCCCCTCACTACGCCACTGGGTACCTCAACCTAATATTCCAAAGTGGTTTGTGAGTTTATTTTTTATTTTCATGGAATAAACGTCATTATAGTCATTAATAGGCAAAAGTTCATTCATTCGTGCTACAGGAAATCATTTTGGAAAAAAAAGTTGAAAAGTCATACCCCTAATAGATAACCCTTAATACACTCTCTGCCCTGAGAACCGACGGCCGAGTTCTCCCTTTCCTCCCCCCTCCAGTTATAGATAAAAAATGTAGTAATCCGTGATATACAATTACCTTGATAATATATGGATCAATAATTTTTAAAATTTTTTTCAAAACCACAAAACTTCTTTTCTCTCTTTTTAGTATTTCCGTTTTACTAAGTTTCTCACCTGGTTTTCTTTTTGTTTCATTATAGATTTGAACTAATTCACTTTCATAGGCTTTTATATCTTCTTTGGATAATTTAATTTTATATTTCCTAAGCAAATTTATTAAAATAATTATATCTATAAACATCGTCTTATATTTTAGAATTTTGCTGCATTTTTTAACGCGGATTTATTATAATGACATTTTACACTATTAATTGCTAGGTGCACGACCCCGCCATAGTGTGGTACTCAGCCAGAGCTGCTGAGCCCAAATAAACAAGAATTTTAATTTATTCTTGATATGGTACAATCAAAAGGGGATTTCTCCAAATATACAGGGTCTTTCACGTAAATCTGTTCATTTAAAGTTTTTTAAGTAGGAATTGTGAAAAAATTTTGGACATAGACATATTTATGTTCTTTTTAAATAAATTATTAACTTTTGGATAATTTTAGTTTTGCCGCAATCACCATCAGCTTGCTTATTTTCTCATTGAGTAGGGTAAAAATGCCTAAGGCTTAAAGGGCTTAAAGTATAGTGGCTAGCGTGCTGACCTTTTTATACCTTTAAATTACCGAAAATAAGAAAAAATTGTGTGCTGTGCGACCATCACGCCAAATTACCTCCCCCCCCCCCCCCGAGAAATTCCTCTGGTGGGAAAAAAGTGTGAGTGTTTAAAAAAAAAGGGCTTAGAAAAGAGCGAATGCAGCTACGTTTATTTAGTTTATTAATCACTTCAAGCCGATGTGTCGGTCAGATTGACACACTTCAGTCCTGAGGATGGTCGCAAATCTGACCGAAATGTCGGCTTGAAGTGATTAATAAACGAAATAAACGTAGCGAACATGGGGGAGGGGGGGGGGGGGGGCCCCCAAAAAAAAAAAAAAAAAATATATATATTAACCCCGCTGCAATCGCTCTTTTCTTTCCTTCTTACTTCAAGATTTACCCCCTTGTTAGCTATCCACCCATCTCACACAAATATAAATGCCTTTATTAAGTTGCCAACTTCACTTCTTTTCTTATACCTCAGATTGTTAATTTTGATATATGAAAAAACTCATTTTTAACTTTGCCCATCAACCGTAGGTTGGACAGGTAAAGTTAATGTAATCGTAAAAAAAATTGAAATTTTTCTGAAGCTGTCAAAATGCGTTTTGAAGTCCCCTGAATCCATTTAAGAAGTTTTTGGAATGATGTCTGTGTGTGTGGGGGGGGGGGGGTGTCTGTGTGTGTGTATGTCTGTGGTAATTTTTTTCGTCAACGAAATCTCAAAAACTATTCATTCAATTGTTTTGAAATTTTGCACCCATAAACTAGGGGTAGAGGCCAAGAACTGAAAAGCTTTTGGTAAACATCGGACCATTAGCGGGGGCTCTAGGGGGGGGGGGTGACAAATATTTTTTTTTTACATAACCTATAGTTTTTTTTATATATTCAGAAACTAGACTTCCTCCCGAGTAAAATGATATATAATATGTATAACATCGGACCATCAAGGGGGCTCTAAGTGGGGGACAAATATTTTTTTCTTGAATAGTGGGTGGGCAAAGTTGTGCGCTCGGCTTAGTCCGACCCTTTATTTTAACTTGAAGATTAAGCGATCTGTCTTGTTTACTAATTTGCTATCGGTCAGGCAAATTTGTTAGTTGACTAGTTGTGAAGCAACCGGCCCTTAGTATTTTTTTAATTTCCAAATTTAGACAATAGAAAAAAAAATCAGTGAATTAGAGGTCTGCTTATCAGGGGCGTATATAAGGGGGGCCAAGGGGCCCAGCCCCCCCCTCCCCGAAATTTTCCAAACACATAAACATATATAGGGATATACAGACATCAGCTCAACAACTTTTTCGGCAGGATGGAAAACTTTGGTTCCGCAAAAGAAAAAATATTCAGCAAAAAATTTCGTGTGAAAAAATTTAGTTTCTTAAAAAAAAATTTTCCGCAGAAAAATTTTTGAGTTCGGGCCCCCCCCCCCCCGAAAAAAATTTCTATATATGCCCCTGCTGCTTATAATCTACTTCAATTTACTCAATATTTTTTACCCACATTGCTCGAGAAAACAAAAGCAAGTTTATATTTTCATGTACTTACCCAGCATCTAATTTTATTTTCTTTCTCTCTTTTTTTGGCAATTTTTTTGATGTTCTGAAATATTTTACGAAATAATTTTTCTCCCGATCCTCACGACTGTAGAGAAAACTCTCCAGTGGTATATTACTACGTATTTCTGACAACTCACGTTGAGATTTTCTTTTTATAAAAAATCTAAAGCAGTCAAAAAGTCGCTTCTTAGTTATTGAGATTTTTAGTATATCACTATCCGATGACATTTTGTATTTTTATTTCTCTTTTGTTCACGATTTATTATTTACATGTTTCATGTCAGGAATCTTTAGGACAGCACTTAAAAAGTTATTTTAATTACAATTAAAAATAATAATAAATAAACAAAATCAACTCAAATTTTCAGCGTTTTATAAATATAAATAAATTTTTTTTAAGTCTTTTCGGCAAAAGATTATTTATTTTGAATGTATTTTTTTTAAATTATCCTAAAAACTCAAAATTTTTTGGAATCAAAATTAATTTTTTAAAATTATATATTTAACTTAATTTTCCCCATACCCATTGGCCAGTGCTGTATTTCTAAATAGGCTAAGAAGGCTGCTATATATATTTTTTTTTTAAGGTGCGCATCTCGAAAAACCGTTAGGACACGATTGACTACCGAGTTACTCTAGGCGGCAAGAGATGGCGTTAGTTTTTCCCATAGGAATACAAGGGATTTATTCCATTTTATTTGAAATTTTCCAGCTAATTAATTAAGGGTAAAAAAATTAATTATTTTTTAACACAATGATTACTAATTTAATTATCTATAGGTTATAGAGTGAATTTTTTAAAAATATATTTTATTTAATGCGATTAATCTAAAAAAAAATTTATTTTTTCAAAAATCAAAAAAAGGGTTTCAGTAAGTTGTAGACAATTTAAATAGCTTTAATTTTAAAAAAATTTGAGGTCGATAGCTTCAAAATTGTGGTCCCTGGAAACTCCCAAAATTAGCACCCCGAACCGCGCACCTTAACACTCACACTATTTTCTCATTCACACTCACACTTACACACACACTCAAACAGTATTTTCGGCAACTCAGGCCATATAAGACTTTCGACAATATATACATATCTATATATATGTATTTGGGCATTCTTATTTAAGACATTTGGTATCCAAATGGCTTAAATAAAATCATCGAACTGCCTGGGATCCGAACCCGCAACCTTCGGTATAGAATGTTAGCACGCTAGCCCCTACGCCAAGCCCGAGGACCCGCCGATATATTAAAAAAAATTTCATCTTGAATTTTATCAAATCGGTGGAACTAAATATATATCGACACAAAAAATCTGGTGTGACAAGTACAGAACACAACTTTCGATTACCGAAGGTAAGAGTTCCAAATATTCATTGGCTGCTTGAGTATTACTTTCTCTTCTTAATTTAGGGAATGTATTGTATCGCACACGCATTGGCTTTTAGGATATTGACATTTGTTATCAACCTCTAACCATTCATTCTCAAACTACTGCATCGCTATTGAACCAGTTAAATTATTCGCGCTGACAGTTAGTTTTTGAAAGTCTCGCAAGAGAGCATTTGAAAATAATTTTTAATCTCGAGTGTTCCATCTTGTTAGGTCTATGAGATTGGATTTGCAAACAATCAACAAATATTTATGTCAGTTCAACTTTTTTATTAAGAAACATATTTAAGTGAACAAAATATATTATTAAAGTTTAAAGAAGAAATGAATGAACTTGTGGAATGCATTTTAGAGACTTCTCCAAATGTCATAGGTATTATTTATATATAACCTCAAAAAATTTATATTTGTTTAATTTCTATTTTATATGGAATAATAACAACAGATTCAAAGTTTTAAGTTTCACATAACTTTAGTACTTTGTAAAGTACAGTCTTTTAAAAGAGGCAATATTTTACAAGAACTCCTATAAATTATAGAAAGACTTATATTTCTAAGATTCATGTTTGTACAAAAAGTAAAAATAATTATTACTTTCTCTTCCCATTATATTAAATATACAGAGAAAGTATTACGATTGTAAAATAATTTGGATACCAAGATATAAGTATAAAAAAAAAAAATTTTGATCTTGTTTTTTATTATATACGCAGCCAGTGAGGGCAGATTAGTCCCACTCCAGGTTTTTACTTGGGTCAGATTATTTCATTGTTTTTAAAAAATATATATTTTTTAATGGAAACATTCATGGTTCAAACCTAGAAAATTTCCAATAAAGATTTTCATTTTCTTTATAAAAACATTGAAATAATCACAAGTAGAAAACGCATGGGTGGGACTTAATATTGACCCTCACACATTTTATGAGTATGTGAGATGCAAACTCGTTCGTTACATATTAACCGAATTTCGAAAAATGGCAAAAAACAAGAAAGTTACTACCGTTTAAATAAAACCAAATGAATCTAAATGCTTTTAGCTTGCAAGCCAAGATTTTGGCTGTGGATAAAAATCAATTTCGGTGAGTTTTATATTTGAAATATACCGATTATAAAACTCACCGAAATTGATTTGTATTTACTTCCAAAATCTTAACGTTTTATCTTTTTCCTCCAATTGTTCATTTTGTACACCACAACTCTAATCTCAAACGAACAAGTGTTGATACAATCTGTATTTTAATTCTTATAAAGCTCCAAACCATCTGTCAGAATCAACTGCCATTTCAAACTTTTAAATTTTTGCACCTCTTCTACTTATATTCGTATATACGTACAGAATATTAGGTTGTCCCTTATTTTTCGTTTTTTATTGTTTTTAGTTATACCCTCTAATTTTTTTACTTATATTATAAAACACTCGTACATGAAATTCGATCCCGGTGTTCATTTACCTCCCCCACCCAACCGTTTTGGTCAAAATTTTGTTTATTATATTAAAAAACAATTGCAAAATAAATTTTATATCATTCAAAGTTCAGTAACCGCCACCTACCCCCCACGAAACATTTCAAGTTAGGTGAGAGTATG
>JAKCPI010022714.1:0-14634 GCA_023213315.1 Euborellia annulipes
AAAAATGATGTAAAGTTGGTCTATAATTAGTTGAATGATGTCAGACCCTTATTAGAGTAACGAGTTGAAAATAACGATAAAGCGAAGTGCACCGAAGGCGGGCATCGCGGCTCGTATTATATAATAATATTTAGACATACGAGCAAAAAGTTGAAAGATATTAAAAAGTATCTTTTGACATGGAATTTTATTTATAAGAAGAGTTTTTAAAAGGAAACTTTTCACTTTTGTTTTGTAACACTCCCTTTAAGAAGAAAGTTCTCTCTGTCTGATAGGGGGTGTGAGAGATAAAGACGGCGCTTTTCTTTTTCTTTAGAAAATTGGGGAAAGAAAAAGAAAAGAAAGTCATCATTCATAGATAGATGAAATTTGAAAACATCTGCCCAATGCATTTATTTGTTTATATCAGATTTAATTAAAATGTTTATATCGTTACATCTGGGCTCCAATCTCTTAACTCTTTTTATGACTAGTTTTTGTAAAAACAAAATCTGGTATGACTAGCCACACAACACACAACCTTCGGTAATTGCAAGTTGTGTTCTGTGCTTGTCACATCAGGTATCGAAATATATCTAGTTTCCGCCGATATATTATAATTCAAGAAGTAAAATTTAAAACGGGAAAATATTTCTGTTACCATGGCAACCATTTCTTTCCTATGAAGTACAAGAGTAAATGTTTCACATAAATAACTTGTAATGATGAACCTTGGTTTGTGATTCGATGAAGCACGAAAAAGAAACTATTGCTGGGGATTGATACAAATTAGTTCTGTTCTCTTCACTGCTTCAAGTTTTGTTCTATGGAGTGGAACTGTGGAGATGGGAAGAAAAAATAGATGTATATAAAAATGTACAGAACCACTCCAGACAACATTTGGAGAATGGTAAACGAGGATGCAGATAGAAGTATGGAAAAGAATAATGAAATATTTACTAAGGGTGGACAAAATGGGAAAAGAAAGGTGGACGAGAATATGTTCTAATAGAATTCAGGGAGATATGGGGAATGAACTGGAAGGACAATAGGAAAAGGAAATGAAAAGAGAAGATTGGTCTCAGAATTTGAAAGAAATGGAGGAGACTGAGAAAATGAAAGTGATGGAGGGCATTCTAGAGAGAAGAGTGAAACAAATAATCCAGAAGGATTGGAGCAACATCCTAGTACAATCCATTCTACAGACAGATAAAGTAGATGATCAAACAAGAAGGCTGAAAGAAGCATGCGAAGAGAATAATGAAATATTTTATAAGGTTGGACAAAAAGAAGAAAGGTGGGCGAGAATAATAAAATTCTGGGAGATATGGGGAATGAACTGGAGGGACAATAGGAAAAGGAAATGAAAACCCAGAATTTGAACGAAATGGAAGAGACTGAGAAAATGAAAGGGGGGGGAGAGAAGAGGAAATCAGAAGGATTGGAGCAAATCAGTAATCATTCACAGACAGATAAAGAAGATGAGGGATAAGAAGCTGAGAGAAGAATCAAGACTCGAGCAAGGTACGGAAACCTCGTGCTTTTTTGGAAAGGAAAAAAGAGGTTTGAAATGTGCGGAATCGTGGAGGAGACAGTCAAAAATCTGAAGCATGGAAAAGAATTAAGAGATAATGATATATATACTGATGGATGAACAAAATGGGAGAAACAAGATGGAAAATTCTGAGAGATATAGGGAATTGTTTGGAGGTTCAAAAGGGAAAAGAAAAGAGAAGATTGGCAGTCACATCTGGAATGGATGAAAGAAATGGAAGAGACTGAGAAAATAAATAATCCAGAAGGATTGGAGGAATATCCCAGTACAATCCATTCTACAGACAGATAAAGAAGACTATCGGACAAGAGGCCTAAGAGAATAGAGTAGAAGGTTCTGGGCTCGATCAAAGTGCGGAAACCTGGCGCTTTTCGAAAAGGAAAAAGAGGTTTGAAGTGTAGAGTGTCGGGAATCGTGAACGAGACAGTCGAACATCTGATGTGCTGCGGAGCGATCGAGGGAACTATAGAGAAGAACTTAGTAGATCACTGGAGCAGATTGGAAAGACCAAAGATGGAAGATGAACTCTTGGAAATTTTGAAGTATCTGGAGAGGAGAGAATGAGGTACAAGGAGGACTTTTTTCTTTATAAATCTTTTGTAAATCTTAGGTTTAAGAAGTATTTGTCTCGCTGTGATTCAATCAGCTGTAGAAATAAAATGTATGTAAAAACTCCCAAAGAAACTTCTACTGATATTTTGGTTATTCCGTTTTTACGAATTTTTTTAAGCCTTATGATAGTTCAATATATAACTGAAACTGTTAAAAAATTGCAATATTAATCCCCAGACCTCATTAAATTTCCGATATTAAATATTGTCTAATATTTTTGAATTCCTGAAAAAATTAAACCTCCAACGAGGCCATCTCAATTTCTGACAATAAAATCTGTGATCTCTTCACTAGCACAACCCGTGACGTGGAAAGAGATGAATGACTCTACTGTGCGGAAAGAAGTTTCACTTCAAAAAAATATTGAAATTGTATTTGTCACAGTCAATCAGCAATGTGAGAAATTAAATATCCGAAACAAATAATCTTGGGGGCATGAGAGAGAGTGAGTGAGTTGGGGTGGGGATTTCCAATAATCTCATTTAGTGGATGGATTCGAGGCCCAATCAAGAGACCATTAATGGACAGCCAAAGGGGAGTGGATGCTTTTAAAATGTTTCAATGTTTTCAACTAGACTACGTGTCGTATTAGCTATCTCTCTCTCTGGGTGCTTTTATCCAAACACACACACACACACACTTTGGTGTTAATATAATTAATATATTACTACACAACAACAACAACAATCATTATAGGGTTTAATCAAATAAATAAAGATAATTTCATTTAATAGAATTACGAAAATAGAGTAAATAGAGTGAAAGGGAGAAAAAAAATTTGTTTTGATGCTAAAAATTTGATGGTAAATAATCAAGTTTCATAAATTGACCCATGGGTCATAGCACAGTGGTAGAGTTATTGCCTCTTGCGCTATAGGGGTTGGAGGTTCGCATGACCCATGGGTCATAGCACAGTGGTAGAGTTCTTGCCTTTTGCGCTATAGGGGTTAGAGGTTCGCATTCTGTCTCATTTATTTTGCTCCTAACCAATTAAATACAGACGGGGTTTAAATGGCCTCCGATGCCGAAAAAGACCTTAAATAAATTAACAAAAAAAGTTTCATAAATTCATAAATTTGAATTTTTTACTTTATTTCACTATTTTTCTATACCCCGTCAATTTTTGCCGGGTTGCAAACTTCCATTAATAATAAAAATTCAAATTCTTTAAATGAAACGAACACTCTTAAAATTTTTGATTTTTTTTAATTCGTCAATTTCAGTCATTTTAATCAAGAGTTATTTGATTTTTTTAGTAAAAATTCAAGGTTATCTATTGTTGCGTTAATGAGACGGCAGATATTTAATTAATTCTCTTTTTAACAATAGAATTATATTATTGTTAATTAATTAATAATAAAATTTTATTTATTTTTTTTTTTTATTTATTTCCACAAAAAAAAATAATAAAATATTTAATTAAAATATTCATCTTAATATAGTAGAGGGAAGTCTAATTAATATCATTTTAATATCGTCATAATCCTTTAATGCCTCTCTATCTTCAATTTATTATTATCTTTGTCTTTTGATAAAAAAATGACATTTAATTTAAGCTAAAATTGCTAATTTTTAGAAAAAAATTTCCTCGTCTCTCAAAGACAATTTGATAATTAAAAGCCTCCAACGCATGCATCCACGTTCTTTTATCATTTACATAACACATACATGGAGCGCTAGCTACTGTAATACATGTACATATTACGTCCTTTTTTTTCTTTCTTTCCTCCACCCCCCCCCCCCCTCTACCACCTCTTTTACTCCATTTTGTTTTAAAGGAGAGCTTCCTGTACTGGTCGATAAAAACTTATTTTCACATCTATTCATATTTTTAACTACAGTAGTTGCATTGCTCGTTCCTTATTGAGTTTCTGATTATTTAAATGTGGAGGGAATTTTTTATACACTTAAAAAAAAAACCATAAAAATCCGTGAAGTAGTTTCAGAATAAATGCATTATTACGAAAAATTAAAAAATTGTATAAAATAAATCTCACAATTATTATTCTATAATTAATTATATTTATATTAAATTTAATTTTTGCTAATTTTTTTGATTAGAGAAAAAATAAAATAAATTAATTTATAAATTTACTTGAAAATGACGTCATAGCCCTTCTAATTAGCAGAAATCGAGTAAAGAATTTAAAATAAAGTTCAGTTTTTCCTTCATAACTTCTATACTATTTGACCTACAACCTTCAGAGACATATCAAATTGTTCGTAATTTAATACGCTCCAATCTTTATCTCTTTATACATTTTCGAGAAACCAATACAAAAAACACTATTTCAATAATAAAAAAATAATTACGTTTCGGACAATTTTATATCTAACTCTTTTATTTTTAATCCAATTTTAATTAAATAAATTTCAAAAGAAATTAGATTAAATTCTCTAAAATATTTGGGGATTGTAATATAATTTTTGATTTAATACGTTTTTATTTTGTTATTTGTAATAAACAAATTACATGACGTTAAAAAATTTGTTTTTTAAAAAATCCGCCTTATCTGTTCGTTTTTCGAAAATTTATTAAGAGATCAAATTATTAGAGAATTTAATTATAAACAATATGTTATGACTTTAAAGGATATGAATTAAATAGTAACGAAGTTATTAAGGAATAACTGTTATGCTAGTTTCTTTAATTTTAGTGGGAAATAATTTTTTTCTATAATTTGTAGTCCCCTCCCCTCCTCATCCACTATCCCCTACACTAATAATAAATATACGTTATATACGCAAGTAGATAAATTTTCTTGTATTATTTCTAAGTGGGAGTGAAATGATAAATGAATTAGAAAGAGAGAGAGATTCAATTAAAAGAAATAATGGAGGGAGAAGGCAACACATATAATATATATTTTTTGATTTATTTGTGTTTATATTTTTGGAATTAACGCCATTGAGAGAAAGGAGATTATTTCTTGTAATTTATTTTTCTTTTTAATTAAATCATTTTTTTTTTTCTACTTCAATATGATTTTTAAAATCTGGTGTAAGTAATTAAAAAACTGAGTAATTTTTTATCAATTCAGGTGTAGGCATTTTTTATTCTGCTTTTAGAAAATTACACTAGCCACGGCGCCCACCTGGCTTCGCCCGCTGGACCCCCCAGCTGGCTCGGGCCTGCCTGCGGTGGGCCCTCTCCTTTTCTTTTTTTTTTTTAACACTCAGACTTTTTTTATCGAACTTGCTGCAGTTTCTTATCGTTTCACAGGTTTTCGGTGTCAAGAATAAAACAATTTTTTAAAAAACTATTTTATTTTTATGTTTCAAGTGGGCCGACTGAATGCATTTTTAAAGTTTCAAATCAGGGATTCGTCTTCAGGGCCTGGAAATTTTTACATATATATAATTCAATATACATTCAGACTTTTTTTTCCATTCACACAGTCTTTTCGGCAACTTAGGCCATTTAAGACTTTAAACGATAACCGTTATTATGAGAATATATATATCCGGGGTCCAGGCATTCTTATTTAATTTAACGAGACTGTGAATGTTTTTTATTGGTGAGGCCAAACATCCCATGGCCCCCGGGAATCGAACCCAGGATCTATTTAGCTATTCTTATTTAAGACATTTGATATCCAAATGGCTTAAATAAAATCATCGGGTTGCCTGGGATCCGAACCCTCGATCCGTGTTATACAAGCCAGGCGCGCTACCAACTACGCCAAGCCCGAGGCCGCCTTTTCTTAAATATGAAAAAAAAAATTGCATTACTATATTCTAATTCAGTGCCTGCTTGAGGATTTGTTTACATTCATAGAATACACAAATGCAAAGAATACATAAATAATATTTCTCTATACCAGCAGTTCTCAAACTTTTTTGGTGACGGAACCCTACAATAAAACAATTGTTTTTAAAAATGTATTCTTTATTAATAAGCATAATAAAAGTACAATGTAACAGTTACTACTTATTACTAGGGACCGGATTCTTAGGTTTTCACCTTTTTCTTTCCTTGACTCCAAACGCGAAATGGACAAATTACTTTTTCGACTGTATTCTGGAGTTGTTTTACCAAATTTTGAAAACCCTGAAATCCCTAGGGTTCCGCGGAACACACTTTGAGAATGGCTGCTCTATACATTTCCTATGGGAGAAATCGGGTTTAATATCTATTTTTTTATAATAACGAAGTGTCTGTCCGACTGTGTCTGTTGGTAAGTAACTCTCTAATCAATTTACCGTTTGAAATAATATTTTACACTATTATAGGGGAGCCCATGAAAAATATTCGGGTGCCTCAAAATGGGGTGGCTCAAAAAATTCTTGAAAATCTAAAATTTTCCATAGGAAAGTATAGAGTTGCATCTTTCTCATTATGAAAAAATTAAAGCAAATTGATTTTAATAAATAAATGTCCTTCCCAGCAATTTATTTCTAAACACCCTATGGGAATAACTAACGCCATCTCTTGCCGCCTAGAGTAACCAGCTTCTGATGGTTTTGCCGAGACTCACTCCTTAATAAATACAATGAACATTTTTACTTTCTCTTACCTATGTATATATGTAATATATATATAGAGAGAGAAGTATTGGTTTCATGTCAAAAATTCGATGTCGAGATTTTGATGGATCTTCACGTTTTGAGGTCCCCTGAATCCAAAAGTGGTTTTCGCGACATGGTCTGTCTGTGGGTGGGTGTGTGGGTGGGGTGTGTGGGTGGGTGTGTCTGTGTTCACTTTTAAGCATGAAGGAATTGAGCTATGAGGCTGAAATTTTATATTTAAGTTAAACACCCCCGGGACCGGAAAAATAAGCTTTTAATCAAAATCGGCCAAAGAGTACTAGTACTTTACTGATGTACTTTTTCAGTTTTTTTCGATTTTCTCAAAATTCGCTCTAACGATTTTGATTAAAATTCAAAAATCAATTATTTTTTAGATGCTCTTTCAAATGTATATTCTCGTTTTGCCTCAAAATTGTTTGAAGCACACTTTACTCTTGTGCTTCATAGGAAAGATAGGAGAAATGGTTGTCATGGTTACGAAATATAAATATTTTCCCATACTTATAAATTTTACATCTGAATTCAAATATTCCCTACTGCCGGGAACTAAATACATGACGACACAAAAATCTGGGTGACAAGCACAGTACACAACTTTCGATTACCGAAGGTAAAGAAAGTTGTGTGCTGTGCGCCAGTCACACCAGATTTTTTTAAATTTAGGTCTATATTTTTTAGTAAAAAGTCCGATACGTACCTAATATATTTATATTCATTGCCTGAAAAATTGCATTAAATGTTTAAGAAAATGCGATGATGCGGGGGAGTCAAGGGGAGGGGGAGGGCAAAGTCCTTGCGACTAAACTCAGAGCCCGCCGCAGGAGGGCGGCTCGGCTAGTTACTCTCAGGTGTTATTAATAAAAATGCATTTTTTTTAACGAAATTTTGATACAAAAATTCCGTTGTGAGTGAGTCCATTACAAAATTTTTATTTGTTTTTTAAACAGAGGGAGGGAATTTTTTTTTTATTAACTCTTTCAATTTTTTAGTGAATTTCAATTTATGTGTTAATCTCTGGAAACCCTTTGAAAGTTTATTGAACCGCATCATGATGCAGAGAGAGTCATTCATTAAAACGCCAACCATAAAGCAATAATAATAATAATAATTGTGGGCTGTACAAATACAAACATAAAGCCCCCCCGCAAACAAATGACCTTGTCCTAGTAAAGGGAGGCAGAGAGAGAAAGATAAAAGTCATTAAATCCGCCCTTAAAGAGGGGGGTGACCTTGGATAGGGAACCATTTATTAAGAAGAGATTATATCTCTCCTTGAGATAAACAAGGGGGGGGGAATTCTAAAATTTATGAATTTTCTTCAACTTTGTTTTGGCACGCAGATATACGTATTACAGTAGTCTCTAAAACGAATTAGTAAAAAACTACTAATTCATAGTGAATAGTCACTTTTTTAAGATGTGCAAAGTAGACCACCCGTAAATAGTGGATATCCACTTTTTCAATTAGTAAATATTATTAATATGAAAAATGCACTAATTGAAAAAGTGAATTTTTAAAAAAATAGTGACCAAAAAAAATATGAATAAAGTTGCGATGACACCGGGACCTAACTTGTGTTTACTGACTCGAGTTCTAGCCGAACCCACTTAAACTTGACTTCCTCTTACTTCTCTGTTATTTGGTATATAAGTATGTCGCTGGTGTTAACAATGCTTTTTACTTGAATGTTACTATATTCCTTCCCAGCAATTTATTTCTAAATAAACTTAATAAAACTAATTATCGTTATATCAAGAAATATATTTACTAAATTTTAAGTAAAAATATTTCTTAATTGACTATTTAAAAAATAATATTTTATTAATTTAAAAAAATTTGGAATCTATTTGTTTTGGCTTAACATATATTTCCTGCAATTTTTAACAAAAAATACAAGTTATCTCAATATTATTATTATTATTTGTATTATTATTACTTAAATAAAGCCTTATATTGCCAAAAATGTCTTTATTAAGGAACCGATCAAACAGCTGGTCGGCCATGTTGGCTTCTCAGACAGCCGGAATTGAATGAACTACTTTTTGAATTAGTAAAAAATAACTAATCTAAAAGTAACCAATAAACTTACTAAATATATTAGTAGATTCTACTCAAAATGACTAAATTTGATGTAATTTTCTTACCTACTATTTGAATAAGTAAAAATTCTACTAATTCGTTTTAAGAGAGTAGATGTAAAGAAAAGTAGAGCAGTTATACTTTGTATGGTTTTTTTTTTTAGGAACACCTGCAGAGACACAAACCAACAAAGAAATATGCAATTGAATCCTATATTGGTTTGGAAAGAATTTTTAAAGAATTATACGAACCGTCTGACTGTCACGCTTTATTTCTTTGTTGGAATTTCCAAATTAAATTTCGCCCTCATATAGAGGACGTTATAGAGTGGCCGAGAAAAGTATTTGTGTCCCTAAATCCCGAAAACTATAGAATATCGTAAATATATGTTTTTTGCATTCAGGGATATCTAAAATTGTATTAAGGGTGACCAAAGCAAAAAAAATCTTAAAAATTTCGATTTTTCTAAACTTTAAGCCGTTTGCGGCACGTCTAAATGACCTCCGATTGGGATGAAACTTAAAATTTATATGTATTCTAACTATCTGCATAATTTGACGGGGTGTCGCGTTAAAAATAATTTGAACATTCTAAATAAAAGCCGTTTTAGAGCATTTTTTCTATTAAAATCTATTTTGCTCTATATCTCTAAAACTGTGCCTGATGGAAAAATTCTAACTACATATCTGAATTCAGAATGAAAAAATGCTCTAAGTTCACTAATCAGATTTCTTGTCAAAAAAACCTTGTCGACTAGTGTTATCATATAGGCCTATTTTGGTTAGGTTTGCTTTATTTCCAGCAATATATTTGAATAAAAAAAAAAAAACCTATCCAATAGAAAGAACTAAATGGAAGTTTGGTGTTTAGAAAAAAAAAATCCAATTTATGTTCCTCATCTAAATAGAGATTTAAATGTAACATGAAATTGCATCCCTCTTTTATTTTATAATGAGATTAAAAACTTTTGTCTTTCATCTAGTAGAGTGTAGATTCTAATCACAAATACCTTTTAGATATGATTAGAGGACCGGATAAAAGAAAATAAGCAAAAAAAAAAATTATTTTTTTGTTCACTTGGGTCATCGCACAAGTTATTGCCTCTTGTGTTAGGGGTTAGGGATATTAAAATTTTTGAGAAATTAAAAACACTAGGTCATAAGTTTCAATGATTTATTTAAAATTAAAATTAAAAAAATTAACATTTTTAATAAATAATTGAAATTTATAATCTAGTTTTTTTTTTTTGACACACTTTTTTCTCATCACACACACATGCGCACAGTCTTTTCGGCAACTTAGCCCATTTAAGACTTTAAACGATCCTCGTATTTTTATTATATATATAATTTCTTGAGTTGATATTCAAATTGGAAAAAGGAACGGACGGGAGCCTTCCCGGGCAACAGCAGCCAGGTTAAATAAGAAACTTTATATTTCGTTGCCGACGTTTCGGGTGCTAGTCGCACTCATCCTCAGTGCTAACAATTAGTAATTAATTATTTTATATACATAAATACAGGAAATGATAATACATGAAATATTAAGATTTTACTCACAAGCAAAATTGTCAATATTTTCAGTACCGCATAACCTGTACTAAATATTGACAATTTTGCTTGTGAGTAAAATCTTAATATTTCATGTATTATCATTTACTGTATTTATGTATATAAAATAATTAATTACTAATAAAAATTGTTAGCATAGGCCCTGAGGATGAGTGCGACTAGCACCCGAAACGTCGGGTTATTTAACCTGGCTGGTGTTGCCCGGGCAGTCACGCTACCAATTACACCAAGCCCGAGGGCAGAGCCTACGGTTAATTGTTTAGTCGCAGAATTTATTTTAGTAGAAAAGTTCTACAACTAACTTTTTGTTTAAAAATTTAACAAATTTGTCATTTCATTGTTTTTAGTTGAATTTAGGTTTTGTACCTATCATCTACAAAAGCTACAATTGGATTGTGTGTTTTTTTTTCTTTTTTTGGAACGAAGTTCTTTAACGCGGCTTACGCAGGGTGAATTGAGGGAAAAATTTAACGTAATAAAAACGCGTTCCTAACAAAAATGCGTTCCCAGCGCCCGAGTGACGGCGGAAGAAGGCGAGATTAGGCCACGCCCATCTTCTCCTTCTCTTCATTTCCTTCTATCTACCGTAGGCGGGAAATTGCTCGCCGAAGGCGTGCAAGAGGTTCCAGCTGGCGCAGCCCCACAAAGGCGGGCTTTCCGTCTATTTAAATAATATTCATATTAAATTAAATTCAGAGTCGAAGAAAAGGGGAGAGGAACTTGGTCCTACGACCCCACACGTTTGCTTTTTTAATTTAAGGTCTTTTTCAGCATCGGAGGCCATTTAGTCTCTATTTAATTCAATTGAAATGAATTTTGAGAACCTCTGACCCATTAGCATTAGAGGCAAGAACTCTTGCACTTACTTGTTAGTCTATAATTATAATAAAAGCTACATTTAAGTACTAGTCAAAGAGAATTAATTATTTTTCAGCAAGAAGAACGTAAATAGAGTGGGTGGGGGGGGGGGTCAAAGGTCAGAGTGAATAGAATTCAGCAATAAACAATGGTTAACAAGGGTAATTTATTGGTCTCAGGCGATACGATGGCTATACTTAAACTAGAACATGCACAAGTGGTTGGGTTGCGTGGCCAAGGACTCTCCACTCCCTTTGAGGACAATCGATCCTTTTCTCTCTCTCTTGACCACCAGGAATGTTTTCAGGCCTATTTAGTTATTTATTGTGTGTTGACTTTTTCACTTAATAACAATATATGAGAAGATTAAGCAGTAAGCAAACGAGAAATAAATCTAGGGGAAAGAAAAATTAAGTAAAAAAAAAGACTAGCCGCGTGGTCAGCCATCAACGAGCCTGAGGATTTCTTTTTTTTAATAGGTTTGTTTGTTTCAAGTCCGACGTGGATGGGCACAAGTAGCCCAAGCCCACATTTCCCCAGATACACGCCTTCTCACGCCCTTGCTATGTGAAAACTAACATAGCCCTCAGGCTACTTTTGGATGCTCTTGTGGTGTTCTGGGCTGCCCGAAACCTTACCCAGACAAAACACGACTCGCACATGTTTTCCTTCAATTAGCATATGTTCCCGCCTACTTGTCGATAAAGTAGTAAGCCACTTTACCACCCTAAAAACTCAATAACCTTAAGGTAGCAACTCTTCGAAGCGAACATGAGTTTTTCTAAAAAATTGTACCGCGCTAACTTGTCGCTAACTTCAAGCTGTAGAACTTTCTCTTACCCTATATTTACACATGCTCTGAATCACGTGTAAATTTTGGCGTCCACTAGCACCCAAAGCGAGAAAATCAAACACCTGGGAGCGAGCAAGTGCTTACCAGGCTCCGCCCACTTGCTTGAGGGGCGGGACTAAGGAACTTGCCCATGGATGCTCAATTTTGAACCAAACACCTGGGAAATTACCCATGGATAGAATGGATAGAATCAAACTAAGAGGAAGTTACCCTAACTCCGCCCACTTTTTCTAATCAAACAACGTTTTAAGCACATTTCGGGCAATGGGCATCCAATTGCGAAAAACGAACAAACCTATTATTTGAAATTCCTATCGGAACCCCCCGTTTATTTCCCCGAGGTGCTTTCGTGCACGGAGACACACATCTCCAACCCAACCGAACTCTGGCCGTAGCTCATCTACCGGCACCCCGTGAAGTTACGTTATTTCCTATCTCTGCGTTCATTTCTATCTAGTGAACTAATCCCAATTTCGGGTTCTTTTTATTCAACCACTTCTATGTTATGGAGGATGTCCTAGTTGAGGAGGGACTCTCTCAGCACCTACTCCTTTCGAAGATGCATCACTGAGAGGGAACCTTCTTTACGTCCCTTCCACAGAACGGGATGTCACAGCAACTCCCTCTCCACGAAGTGTTGCCTGGGGGCTATTGTGGTGAGATCCTATATTCCAATCCAGGGCCTGCTTGAGGATTTGTTTACATTAAATAAATATTTTTATTTAACCTCAAAAGTAAGGTTATGATTTTGATAGCTTTGAATTAAAAGCAACATGTTAACGTCGCTGTTAAAACTTTGTTTAGAGAATAGCAATTTATTAACGCTGATTGTTTTTACATTACTTTTTAACACCCATTTGTTGATTTTAAATTTTAATGTCTGTTTTTAGAGAATATATCTGCTTAAATCCTTCCTACAGTGGAAGAGGAAATTTGTGGTTCGCTTAATTCTTTTAATACAATCCCTTAAATTTTGATAAGTAGTTTCAGTAATACATACCATATAAACATTTAGTAAAAGTGACGTTGTCACATGACATCTCTCCTTTTTTTTTTTCTCGCTAATCGATTAGAGTGAGTGAATTTCTATTTTAGATGATTTTCAGACAGATATTTGATGAGCATTAAGGAGATTAAAAGCCAACGCCTTTACTTAATCGAAATAGACATGCACTCTAACATTACCGCTGCTCTCATTTATTAACAATAATTACTCTGAAAAGATTTGAATTTCTATAACACCCGTCTTGATTTGTAGGCCTTTTTGGGGTAAACGCTTCCCTGACCTCCCCCTACCCTCCTCTTCCACAAATGACACACTAAATGGTTAGTAGAGGTTCACATACAAGAACTGTGGGTCAGTGGGTTTGTGTATACCTAGTGTCAATCCAATTCACCAAAATCCACATTTTTTGAATACTATCATTAATACGAAGGTGATCTGAAAAGTTTCCGATCTTAACATGAAAATAGCACCGTGAAATTTCGGGCAGTTGAGCTAAATCAGCTTGGGAGGTGATGAGAACGATCAGGACGTTCAAAACTTCAACCATTGACGAAAACATCACTTGGTATCCAAATGGCTTAAATAAAATCATCGGACTGCCTGGGTCCGAACATGTGACGTTCGGTATAGAAGGTAGGTGAGCAATACTACCAACTACACCAAGCCCGGGGCGCTTTCTCAGTTGTTATAAAAAAAAAAAACAAGACGTGCCCAGCAAAAATTCGCTTTTCATTAAATTTTCACGGCTGACGTTTCGGTCCGGGATTTAGGTCATTTTCAGAGCCGGTTTTGTGTTTGTGTTTTTTGAAACAGTGACAATTTTCTGCAAGTGGTCTGCTTTTCATTTTCTTTTATGTTTTACTCTAAGCATACCACTTTGCTGAATGTTTTCGCTGTTCAAATAAACACCTCGGGCGGAAACTAAGGATCGAAAATTTTAAAAGAAAAAAATTTGACTGTACCATCTATTGCAATAGTATTGAGAATAAAAAGCCCGGCAGTTAGGCAGACTAAATGGTGCACGTTCACTAATATATTAAAAAAGATAGAATTTTTATGGTAATAAAGGACGATGGCCCTATTGTCTGCTTTGAAAAAGATATTTCTTGGACAGACCAGCTGCCATTTGGGCTGCCTGGCTTCCGGGCTTTATTCTCAATACTATTGCAATAAGATGGTACATGTCCTGTTTGTTTATTCTAACTCTAAAGGGTAAAGTTCCTTGGCCTCTTGTGTTCTAGGAGGTTAGGAGGATCAGCCTAAAAGCACAAGCCTACAGCCACAATTCTTAATCAATCGAATCAATAATAATTTGTTTCGGTTTAAGTGCTGTAGGTTATGGTGTCAAAATTACAACGTTTCGGTTTCTCATTTTGTGACCTCCATTTGCTTTTTCAAGATGGGATTGTCACGGATGTATTAACATTTGTTGTACCCTGAAGAGCTACAGGATGCGTAACCGAAACGTTTAATAATTTTAACTTGCAATAAAACTGAAATAAGTCTTATATTAATAAATTCTTTAAATCAAATCAAATATTTAACAAAAAAAAAAAAAAAAAAAGCTCAGTTACTTGGACTATTTATTTTT
>JAKCPI010022715.1:0-53236 GCA_023213315.1 Euborellia annulipes
ACCTAATTTATTTTTAATAAGCTCAATAACTCGTTACAGTTAAGTAATGACCAATCCCGAGCACTCACCTTGTGAAACGTCCCCCGATAGCCATCGTTATAATGTAATTTAAAATTTAAAAATGTACTGAATATATATGACTTAAGTCATACCTTAAATTCCAAAATGGCCTCAGTAGCCGAAAAGGGTTTAAAAAAACAAACAAAAAGCTCAATAATAGTGGACAACATTCCCAACATCGAGTCTACCGTCTTGCTACGACTATGCCATGTCCTTAAGAGAATTGCAAGTACCACGTTATTTTTTAAACCTTCACCTCTTTAATTTTAAATTCCACATATTCATAATTATAAATTATTTCATTTACAATTGCTAATTTGATTAAAGAGGTGTTGTTGACATGATGTCACGCCATTTTAGTTTAATGTACACTTAAATCATGCTTTTAAAAGAAAATTAAAGGATTAAATCATTTAGAAAAATCAATTAATCGATTATCTGGCTCCTCTCTTTTAACTAATAGATTTGATTAAAAGTTTTAATTAAACAAACGAGAGAGCGCTTGAGGGTAGGCTGCGTAGGAAAGTAGAATCTTTCACCATTAATATTCGCTGTCTGGCAGGCAGACTGAGTTCTTTATTATATCCATAAAGAGCAAGCAAGCAAGCGCCGGGGCTCTATAGAGAGAGAGAGTGGTTAGTAGCCGGCCCCTCCGTCTTTGAACTTCCGGGTCAGTTAACAGTTCATCAACAAGTTAAACAGCCTTCTCGTTACACGAAATTTCCCTACCCATCCAGTCCCGTAAACACCCTTCTTATCCGCCTTATTCACCTCTGATTAAGAGAGAGTGCATGGGGTAAAAGAGAAAGGTCAGGGGCCACTTATAAGTCAAGCATGCATGTCTATGATTTTTCTTAATTATAAAAGAAAATATATAGGGTAAGATAAAGTAAAATCTGGTGTGACTGGTCGCACTGCACACAACTTTCTCTTACCCTTGGGCAAGGCAAAGTTGTTTACTGTGCTTGTCACACCAGATTTTTTGTGTTGAGATATATTTAGTTTCCGACAGTAGGGTACATTTGAATTCAAATGTAAAATTTATATGTGAAAATATTTAGATTTTGTTACCATGACCACTATTTCTCCTATCTTTTCTATGCAGTACAAGAGTAAAGTGGTCTTCAGAAGATTTCAATGGTAAAATGAGAATATACATTTTAAAGAGCATCTAAAAATAGTTGATTTATGAATTAAAAAAAAAAATCGTTGCAGCGAATTTTTTATAAAATCGAAAAAAACTGAAAATGTACCTCAGTAAAGTACCTACTAGTACTCTGGTGGTCGATTTTGTTCAAAAGCTTCTTGTCACGTCTCATGGAGGTGCCTAACTTAAATATACAATTTCAACCTCCTAGCTCTTTCCTTTCTTGAGATATTTTCTTCACAGACACACAGACAGACCATGTCGCGAAAACCACTTTTTTGGATTCAGGGGACCTCAAAACATGTATATCCATCAAAATCTCGACATTGAATTTTTGATATGAATTCAATACTTTCTCTCTTTATATTAACATATATAGAGGTAAGAGAAAGTAAAACATGAATAGTAAAAAAAACACCATACAAACAAAATAACTCTCAATAATATTTATAGCAAGAATATAATCAAAAGTCTGTTCTAGCTTATAGAGCGATTTTTGAAGCTGTGATGAAGAGGCTTAAGTCTTAAAGGTCGGCGGAGATTTTAGGAACTGCAGGTACTTTGTGGGATCTCGGAAGTTTGGATTAACCTTTATTGCATATTGCTTGCGGTTATTTTCGTCAAGTGCGCATTCGCAAATGATGGTAGGCTGTTGCTGGTATGTTAGAGCATTGGCACAGTGGTGACGGTATTAATTTTGCAAGGTGAGCAGGAATGCGAATGTGATTGATTTTTGGCCTTTTTATTGCCGTGATTATTGATCTGTCTAGGTCTGTATATTGAGTGAACGTGGGTGGCCCAATTTAGGGTTTAAGTTTTGCCAGTGCTGAACCTGTTACTTGTGATGTTTGCTTCCATGTTTGGTTCCAGGTATCCTTTAAGTGAGCTTTTGCTGTGTTGGTGCGTTCAATTGGGTGCCTTGATATGCCGCTTTTTTTTGCTAAGAAGTCAGCGTTTCTTTTTCCTTCTGATGACCTGTGTCCTCTTGTCCAACTTACAATTGGTGCAATCGTGATGTTGTTTTGTATAGATGATTTATATATCCTAGTTGGACGCTAGAAAGTTTGTTCATTTTGAAATTTCGGATGGATCTTTATGAATTTTATATCTAGAATTCTAAAAATATATCGGTGAAAACTAAATATATATCGACACCAAAAATCTGGTGTGACAAGCACAGTACACAACTTTCTTTTACCAAAGGTAAGATAAAGTTGTGTGCTGTGCGACCAGTCACACCAGATTTTTATATTACAATATAGGCATATAATTGGAATAATAACAATAATGGAACAATTAAATTCAAATTAGAGTCTAATTACTACTAAATTTAAATTCATAATTGATCAAAGAAATTTAATAATCAATGGAATTTAGTCTAAATAATAATGCCTAATTACTGGCATGCCTTTTTATATATATTATTTGCTTTACTTTCTCGCATTGTTCATGAGATCATTAGTAACTCACCCGAAATAACAAAAAAGTGAATCAAACAACATCCATTAAAATTTTACACTTCTAATTTTAAAACAAGGTTAATAATAATAATAATTAGTTAGCAGAGGCAGAGAGAAAAGAGAAAACTTGTAAACTAATAAATTAACTTTTCCCCCATTTAATTCGAATGGACATTAGAGGCGGCGGCGGCGGCGCCGTTGGCGTCGAACTGTTCTCTCAACTTAAAAGATATTATTACTTAATATAATTACATTTGGCCCAACTTCTAAATGTTTAAACTATATAAATTTAAACTTTTACACGATTGTTATTACTTGAAAAGGGTGAATGTGTGTAAAAGAGGGGAGTTTCAGCAACTTTGTTTCCAAGCTATATCTAAAATTAAAATATTTTTCCTCGTGTCACCATGTTGTTTTAATATATAAGTATTAATATTAAATATAGAGGAAAGTGACCAAACCCGGGCCCCCTTAATAATTCCTTTCTACAGTGCTTCTTACCAAACATGTCTATGTGAAAATAGTCGTTTATGTGATTAACACATACAGCGCTAGTGGTCAGAAAGATTGCGTAACCTGATGATTTTTAATAGTGTCATTTCCGTTTTTAATAGTTCTGACAATTTTTAAGGTAAGGAGTATAATAACTATTGTTACTTATTCCTTATTGTAATAGCTATGTCCTACTATAAGTATGAAGTAGCTGACATGATTAGTTATTAAAAAAATAACATCAGCTGTTCCTAACTCCGGTCCGCACAACTGTTCCGAACTCGACCCCTAGTTAACTGCGCACTTAATACTTCAGATCGGTTACACTCTTAGAATTCTGTTACAGGATTGTCAAAAATAAAAGAGAAACAAGAATATGGAACAAAAATGAAATGGCTAGGGCCATAGACATTTAATGTCCCAAGGTTTTAATATACCTTATCTTCCATTTCATGTAGGTAGAGGGCAACCAGAGTCGCTCAGGGGCCCAGATCTTGCGGGTATGTGGTTGGCGACCACAAGCTGCCCGAGCTGGGACTGGCAGTCCTATTCTTTACATGTCTGCCCTTCCTTCTTTCTTTTTCAACAGGCGTCAGACCGAGTGACGAGCCAGCCTGTTCTATTTCTTCCGGTCGCAAAAACTCATAGTTAGCAAAGTTGTTGGCTCGGCTTTTAGTCCGACCATTTTTTTTGGAAAACTTCAAATTTGAATATAATAAAATTTTATAGTATTTTTTGATTAAATAATTCTCTTAAGAGTCTACTAATAACTTGATGGAATTTCTTTTTTCAATTTGTGAAGAATTTTTAATTTTTTTAGGTTATGATTAAATTGGAAATTCCTCTTTTTAAGGGGTTAATCACGTTTTATTACGGAATGTTAAGTCGGCGATAAAGCCATCTCAAAATCTGTCTAATTTTAAGTTTGAAGAATATTTTATTTCCTGAATTATTACTATGATTCGCATAGCCCGTCATTTTTAGGAATGTTCAATGTTACTATCGTGTTATACGAGCGTTACCTGTATATTTGACATTCTCTGAACAGTCTTGGTCGAATATTCCCAGCACAAAAGATGCCAAGCCCTGAAATACGCAAAGAACAATTTGCATATCTATAGTAACGACGTTTAGTTAATCATAACATGAAAGAAGAATCGTCGACATGGTGATCCTTTGGTGCTACCCAATGGGTCGTTTTGATAACTTACCTACCCCAACATTAAAATAGCCTCCCTATGGGGAAATACATGGTGTGTGTCCTTCAAAAAGTGAAGGACAAACCATGTATTTCCCAAGGAGGCTATTTTAATGTTGGGGTAGGTAAGTTATCAAAACGACCTATTAAATGTCGTTACTAAGCAGGCGGTGTATGACAGATGATTTTTAGTATAAAACTGCACTATTGACTGTGATATTATTAATTAACGCTGTCCTATTAATCTTTTACAGAGGAGTTCGTCATATGCATTTCAATAAGCGGCTATTTGTAAGAAATAAAGACTACTGAGCACCGTTCTTTGAACACTACTCTGATTAGAGCAACCCAACATTTGGGGTGAGTATTTACGTGTGTTCTCGAATTTATTTATATAACAAAAAATTCCATTATCCGATTATAGCTTACACTCAGAGACTTTCAGGCTTCTTATCTACAAAGTGGTGGGCGTTTAAATGTTCTATCCTATGGAGGCCCCAAAAAATGTTTTATTTATTTATCCCATAACTATTCATTTAAGACATCGTATTGGGTGTCAAAATAAAAATTCCGCCCCCTCCCCCCCCTCCTCATTTTTTTTATTCTTTTATAACTGCGGCTTTGCCCATCCTCTCTCACTTGTTATATAAGTTATGTGTATTCTTTTACTAAACTTTCTTCTTCTTATTCTTTCAGTGATTTAAAGTCGCCAAAAAGAATAAGAAGACCCTAAAAAAAGGGGAGAGAAAAAAGTTCTTATCCATTCAATATCCCGTTATTGAACGACCAAAGAGAAAATATAGATTATAGTAAATTCCTCTGACTCTCTCGCTCTCTTTTTTCTTTTGCTCATTGAATATATTGATAGAAGAAGAAAAAAAAATTAGAAATGGGGAAGAAATGGCTTTTTTAGCTCTTTCTAACTCTCTTCATAAAAAATCTGGCATGTAATTTATTATTTCGTTAACAATTTTAATTTAATTTAAACTATCAACTATAGGCTCAAGTTTAAACATACTTTAAATTAAAAATACTTTTTAAAGATATTTTTTTTAAATTTTCCTCTCTGCAGCTGAAGTCATTTAGGATTCTAATATTTCTACATTGTCAGTTCATACAGTAGTTTAAATTTAATTTTTTTCTGTAAAATGTTTTTTATTATGTCTAAATGTGCGCATTAGGCCTAAAGGTCGATTCACACACATCCGTCACGTCACGTCTCCGTTCCGTCACTTCCAATCAGTATCCGTCACAAAAAATATGTTTTAATGAAATTTAAATGGCGCTGTCCATAATGATCCGGCGCAGTCACTATCCGAATCGTCCGTCTCTCTTCCGTCACCGCCCTCCCGTACGTCACCTTGCCGTCATAAATTTAAAAAAAATAAAGGTCTAGAATATAACCTGACGGAGAGATGTGAACACACATTCGTCACGTCTCCGTTCCGTCACTTCCGATCCGTGTAGATATGAATATAGCCGATATTTTGACTGAGACTGGCCGGGGACGGAACGGAACGGAGACGTGACGTGACGAATGTGTGTTCACAGCTACCTGTCTAGTTATATTCAGTCATTTTATTTCCTCTTGCCTCTTTATATGTTAATATATAGAGAGAAAGTACCCGGTATTGGTTTCATGTCAAAAATTCGATGTCGAGATTTTGATTGATATACACGTTTTGAGGTCCCCTGAATCCAAAAAAGTGGTTTTCGCGACATGGTCTGTCTGTCTGTCTGTGTTTGTGTAGACATTTTTAACCATGAAGGAAATAAGCTAGGAGGTTTAAATTTTATATTTAAGTCAGGCACCCCCAGAACTCGTGTAAATAAACTTTTAAACAAAATCGATCCAAAAATACTAGTACTTTACTGATGTACTTTTTCAATTTTTTTTTTTCGATTTTTTTTAAAATTCGCTCCAACGATTTTGATTAAAATTCATAAATCAATTATTTTTCAGATTCTCTTTAAAATGTATATTCTCATTTTGCCCTTGAAATCTTGTTAAGCACACTTTATTCTCGTAATTCATAGGAAAGATAGGAGAACTGATGTGAAAAGCACAGAACACAACTTTAGAATACCGAAAGTAAGAGTGTTGTGTGCTGTGCGACCAGTCACACCAGATTATTCAATTATTAAAATTATGAGTTTATTATAATTTTTATTTCTCTTACCTTGATATATGTATTATATATATAAAGGTTTGGGGTTTAGGCAAAATTTCGAGGTGTGGAGGGGGGGGCGTTCCGGGGGGGGGGGCCGTCAAAAGTGGTTCGGACTGGTCTGTCTGTGGGTGGGGTGTGGGGTGTGTGTGTGTCAATTTTAAGCATGAAGGAATTGAGCGAGGTTGAAATTTTAAATTTAAGTTACACCTCCCGGGACCGGAAAAATAAGCTTTATCAAAATCGGCCAAAGAGTCGCTTTCTGATGTCTTTTCAGTTTTTTTCGATTTTCTCAAATTTGCCAACGATTTTTTTTTAAATTCAAAAAATCAATTATTTTTAGATGCTCTTTAAAATGTATATTCTCATTTTGCGATTGAAATCTTGTGAGACCACTTTATCTGTATTTCATAGGAAAGATAGGAGAAGGACTGGGTGAAAAGCACAGAACACAACTTTCGATTACCGAAGGTAAGAGAAAGTTGTGTGCTGTGCGCCAGTCACACCAGATTTTTTTCATAAAAAATTTGTCTATTAAAAACAAACAAGGATTATTATTAGCCTCAGTACATCTGAAAATGGTGCTTTTTTATGATAAAAAATTCTAGCCTCACCCTCTAAGGAAAAAAATTAAATAAATCCCAGGACCGCATCCGACTCTTCTTATTAAAATAAATCTACAGTAGATTCTTGCTAATCCGGCCTAAATGGAACCGGCTGCATTCTCAAAAAACCGGATTACACGATATTTTTAATATTTATCTCTTGAAAATATCTTTAATTTCACTTTGTTTTGTTAAATTACCCCTTTTTTTGCTGAAATATCGCGAAGAAGTGGTTTCAACACGCCGGATTAGCCGGTATGCCAGAGTTTCGAAGTCTGGTTTTGCAAGACTCACTGTACTTTAAACATCTGTTCCATGTGAATGAGATCGTACCTGTTGAGACTCTTGGAGGAGGAACGTTTTTGTTGACAGCATTTTAGAGGGGGTTTCGATTCCGAATATAGATAGACCTACCACGACAAAAATATAAATGTTGACTATTTTATTTTATTTCAAAGGACTCTTTTGTTAACTCTTCAATGGGAATGTTTAGCAATTTATTTTTTTACAAAAAAAAATAAATAAATAAAATTCTCATTCATATTTTTAAACTCTCTCTAATATAAATAATTAATAAAAAGTAAAGTTTTATTAAATAAATAAATAAATAAATAAACATTCAAATTAATTCTATTGGATTTTTTTTAAAGTTTGTTCAATCAATTAAATGAATCTCTTATAAAAAACTGAATTAAAAAAAAGTGACCAAACAAATTGAAAAGCCTAACACACACACACACACACACAAAAGAGCAAAAGAGTTGAAAAGTTCAAAAAAGTTTGTTTTTTCCTATAGGTTAAAGTAACCTGGCCTATGAGGAAAAAGAAAAGTGATTTTTATTGATTCTTTTTTCTTTACTTTCCTGCACACAAATTTTTTTCTTCTAACCCTTTTCGGCTACAGAGGACATCAGGGGTTATTAATTTATTTAAAATTCATTAATTTAAATACAATAGGCTACCGATGGCTACCGGGTGGGGGGGGCTGATTGCTCGGGGTCACCAATCGCGAGCTTTCGCCGCACTTGGCATTTCTTAACTACAACGATTGTGGTGACTGTTGCTCTTCTTCGTTGCCAGGCCCCCGGCCCCTACACACTCACTTAAAGTGTTAGATAGCCACTCCTGATAAAGATAAAAAAAAAAACAAAAAAAAACTTACATTTTTTCAATTAACTTACATATAATAGGTTAAAAATAAAATCTAAATTTTCTGACGAAGGCTTTTAAAAATATTTTATTAGAAAGACAAAAAAATTCACGATAATGTCAGTCCACCATATTTAAAAATAAGTAAGTCACTGGACTCAGACCAAGGTGGCAACGTCGCATAATATAAAACGCGTTTCACGCTTTCACTTACTTTGTTTTTAATTTGCGATATTTTTTCTCGCAAATCGACCGCCCATTGTGTTTAAACGTGATTTGCATTACCCATTGTAATATTATAAATAAAATAGGCTACAATTGAACAACACTACAGCAAGATCAACGTAAACAGCTTAAAAGTGATGTTGACAGATCTATATTATATGAAAAAATTCTTGAGTCAAAAGTCATTAATTTATTATTTATGGTAATTAAATTTATTAACTTAATTATAAATTGATTTAATTAATGGTGTATAACATGAGGGATGGATATTTCCAGAAAAATAATATATTTGCATTAGAATACATTATTTTTTAATAACTAGGTCTATATATAATCAAAGGGCCTCTTAAATGGCCCCTGTTACGCATTAGAGTGTCAAGCGCCAGAGATTTTGAGAAAATTAACATTAAAATTTTTGTGATTACATTGTTTTGATTAGATTATATATCATTTTTTTTTTTTTTTGTCAATTGTGCAAGTAACATTAAATATTAATTTTTTAAAGACATATTTCATAAAACCATTAATCATAGCATTTGAAACAATATTCCGTGCTTAACTCAATTTTTAATTTTTTTGGCCCTTGACACACTAATGATACAGGATCCATATAGCCTTCTCACTTGAAACTACACTCAGATATACACAAGCAAAGATCATTTCATTTCTCAAGTATTCTATTCCCTCTGCGACTGAATTAATCTTAGAAGAAGAGTATTCCTTAATTTTCCTTTCAAATCTCATGGGACAATTATATATCGTGGCTTCTTTATTCATTTCTCTTAAAATTTTATTAAATAAAAAAACCTGGCGTGACTGGTCGCACAGCACACAACTTTCTCTTACCTTCGGTATCGAAAGTTGGGTTCTGTGCTTATCCCACCAGATTGTTTGTGTCTACATATATTTAGTTTCCAACAATAGTGTACATTCGAATTTAAAGATGTAAAATTGTATGGAAAAGTATGAGAAAATTTTTGTTATGTTACCATGGCAACCATTTCTCCTTTCTTTCCTATGAAATACAAGAGTAAAGTGGTCTTCAGAAGATTTCAATGGCAAAATGAGATTATACATTTTAAAGAGCATCTAAAAAATAATTGATTTTTTGAATTTTAAACAAAATCGTTCGAGCAAATTTTTAGCAAATCGAAAAAACTGATAAAGCGCATCAGTAAAGAACTAGTGCTTTACGAACGATTTTGTTCAAAAGTGTCCTGTCACGCGCCAGGGAGGTGCCTAACCTAAATATAAAATTTCAACCTCCTAGCTCTTTTCGTTCTTGAGATATTTTGTTCACAGACAGACAGACCATTTTGCGAAAACCTCTTTTTTGGATTCATGGCACCTCAAAACGTGAAGATCCATCAAAATCTCGACATCGAATTTTTGACATGAATCCAATACTTTCTCTGTATATATAAACTTATTAACATACTTATATAGAGGTAAGAGAAAGTAAAAAAGTAAAATAACATCACGTGACTTAGAAAGAGACTGTATAAATATTTAGGACTTATCTTCAAATTGAGAATATTAGTTTGGAGAAAATAAATTATATAGCGTGTGCGCAAGCAAGTTGAAACTTTACTTCAATTATAGAGGGAGTGAGTTGGAAAAGGAAAATGCCCTCTCTCCCCTTTGTCTAGTTTTGTTATTATAACATTTACAATACAATGAAATTTAATTTTATTGTTTGTGTGAATATGAGACTAGTATTACGTAAGCAGCCTAGGGAATGTCCCATTCATTTCTAACGTTTTTTTTGTAGCTTAGAAATACTGTATATTGTATACAGGTGTCACATGGTTTTTAAAACTATTCCATTTGCTTATTTTTGCATTAGATTCGGTGGGGGTGGAGGGGCGGTTAATTAGTTGATTTCATAATCGAAAAAAAGCATCCCCTTCTCCCCTCGGGTCGTAACAGTGGTAGCGTTCAAATGAATTGGCTATAAATCAATTGAAATAAATAGAGGCGTGTTCCATATGGACCATGTTATGCATGAAGGAACCAAGCTCCAGTGTGATCGAAATTGAGATAAGAGCCGACTTCTTGTAGGAAAAAAGATCTACCTCTTTATTTAAATCGCAACATTATTAGTCTGTTCACTTTTTTTTTTGTATAAAACAAGAAATAAAGTAATTGCCATTGGGTTTGTTTACAATTGTTTACAAATGAAATGACCTTTATCTCACTGTCAGATTTACGTTAATGGCGCTTGGTTCCTTCGTGCATGACATAGTCCAAATGGTCTTTAATGTTCTTTTATCTTTGATATTTGAAAGTTGTGTGATCTCCCGAGTCAAAACATAAATTCCTATTTAAACCTCAAAATCTTCAGTGAGGCTTTAAAGCAGAGGTGGGCAAAAGCCGGCCCGCAGGCCGGATCCGGCTCCTTTTGCTTACTTTATCCGGCCCGTTGAAAAATCCCTTTTATGCGATTTTGTTGAAATCAACAGTATAAATAATCAAATATATAAATAATAGAGTATTATAATTTCGAAGAGCCGTAACCATATCACTACTTTTATGTACGCAACATACTAGGTCTGTTCGATTATAATCTTTCATTAACTGATTTATTTAATGACCATTAATTTAATATAATGGATCATATTTCTTTAAAAATTACGTGACATATTTTACTGGGCAAAAATTGTTCGCATGTACACCCAAGTAAGACAATTTATTATTACTATTATCTATTATTAACTGTCAAATTTCTTTGTCCAAATGCTTTAAAATGATACTTAGAGTGTTTTTGCCTAAAAAAACTTCTTGGGCAGGGGAAAAACTCCACCCAAAACATTCGGGTGTGGAAAGCGTACGCGGTATAGTCCTGCGGCCCGGGAGACATTTTGAAAATTTCATTTTGGCCCGCGCTTAAAAGTATTTGCCCACCCCTGCTTTAAAGGGTCAGTTTAATTTTTGGAGATTTGATTCAACATAGAAAGTTTGTCCAGTTTGTACCTCAAAATCCTACTTACGGATGGTTTTAGAACTTTCAGGTTTAAATCAGAACTGCAGAATCTACAATTGGCCCTCAAAAACTTCAATCCATATAGAAATTATTGTATAGTGGTTTGAAGCTCAAAAACCTCAAATGAGAGTTTCGAGGTTATAGTTAGGATTTCAAATCAATCGGTAATTCATATTTAAACCTCATAGTCTTCCATGAGGGTTTTGAATGTCAAAGTAGAATTAGCCCTCGGGTTTGGCGTAGTTGGTAGCGCACAAACCTTGTATACCAAGGGTCAAGGTCAAAGTAGAATTAGCCCTCGGGTTTGGCGTAGTTGGTAGCGCACAAACCTTGTATACCAAGGGTCGAGGGTTCGGATCCCACACAGTCCTATTTTATTTAAGCCACCTGTGTGAATGTGAGTGTGAGTGGGAAAAAAGTGTGAGTGTTAAAAAAAAAAACTTTTAATTCGTCTTGCCATCTGAGGATATATTTTTATTTACGATACAATTGTCAAATTTAGTGATTACAGAGTTCATTTTGCATAATAAAATAAACTATTTTAGAATTTGCTAATCACTTTTTAATCATCCTCTTTATTTCAGGGAACAAATAAATTTAGAACTTAACAACATGCCTAAATAGACAGACAGATACAAACGGTATATAAACAATCATTTGTTAACACGATTAAATTACAACTTTTCAATGAATGATAATTATATGAATAATTTAAACTGTATTGGCAAGAGAGCGAGCTCTATTTGGAATGAAAAGACAAAGAATAGATAGGAAGGCGATTTATTAAAAAAAATCTGGTGTGACTTCCACAGCACACAACTTTCTCTTACCTTCGGTAATCGAAAGTTGTGTTCTGTGCTTGTCACACCAGATTTTTTGTGTCGACAAAAATTTAGTTTCCGCCAATATATTAGAATTAAAGATGTCAAATTTATAAACATGGGAAAATATTTATATTTTGTTACCATGGCAACCATTTCTCCTATCTTCTCTATGAAGCACAAGAGTAAAGTGTGCTTCAAACAATTTTGAGAGCAAAACGAGAATATACATTTGAAAGAGCATCTAAAAAATAATTGATTTTTGAATTTTAATCAAAATCGTTAGAGCGAATTTTGAGAAAATCGAAAAAAACTGAAAAAGTACATCAGTAAAGTACTAGTACTCTTTGGCCGATTTTGATTAAAAGCTTATTTTTCCGGTCCCGGGGGTGTTTAACTTAAATATAAAATTTCAACCTCGTAGCTCAATTCCTTCATGCTTAAAATTGAACACACACACACACACAGACACACACACAGACACACAGACAGACAGACCATGTCGCGAAAACCACTTTTTTGGATACAGGGGACCTCAAAACGTAAAGATCCATCAAAATCTCGACATCGAATTTTTGACATGAAACCAATACTTTCTCTCTATATATATATTACATATATACATAGGTAAGAGAAAGTAAAAATTGGTAGGCTATTGAATTCAAATTATAAAAAGTTTGGTGTGACTGGTCGCACAGCACACAACTTTCTCTTACCTTCGGTAATCGAAAGTTGTGTTCTGTGCTTGCCACACCACATTTTTTATAATTTGTTACCATGGCAACCATTTCTCCTATGTTTCCTATGAAGTACATGAGTAAAGCGTGCTTCAGACAATTTTGAGGGCAAAATGAGAATATACATATGAAAGATCATCTAAAAAATAATTGATTTTGAATTTTGATTTTTGTTTAGTTTTAATCAAAATCGTTAGAGCGAATTTTGAGAAAATCGAAAAAAAAAACTGAAAAAGTGCATCAGTAAAGTACTAGTACTCTTTGGTCGATTTTGATTAAAAGCTTATTTTCTCGGTCCCGGGGGGTGTTTAACTTAAATATAACATTTCAGCCTTATAGCTTAATTTCTTCATCCTTAAAAGTGAACACAGCACACACACACACACACACACAGACAGACCATGTTGCGAAAACTACTTTTTTGGATTCAGGGGACCTCAAAACGTGTATATTCATCAAAATCTCGACATCGAATTTTTGACATGAATCCAATACTTTCTCTCTATATATATTAACATATATAGAGGTAAGAGAAAGTAAAAAGAAAGGCCGAACCAATTTGGAGGAATTAAAAAAACAACTTATGCATCGCTACAGAAAAAATTAAATAAATAAAAATAAATGTTCAAGTGGGGGCAGCTAATTTTTTAAAATTATTAATGAAAAACGATTAAAAAGACAAGGAAAAGTTGTTTGCGAGTGGGATGTCGTGGGTCTTTTGACTTATTACTTTTTTGCATTTTATTTTTTGCAATTTCTGAACTGGAAACAAAAATAAAACGAATTTGTAATGCTCCTATGATTTAACTATCAAATTTTATTGCCTTTTCTAAGTGCTATCAAAAACAGCCGTTTCTAACAGTAAAGATACTAATAAAACTATTTAGGGGCTTAAAAGTCCCCAATTTGAAACTCTAGTGAGATAATTGTATTTAGAAATGTACTACATAGCAAAAAATATTTTGTTGATTTTACAATTGTGTAGAAAGCAAATTACACAAACAAAAACATAGAACATTTAGCAAGTATTTGCAAAAACCATTTACAAATGTATTGTAATTTTGGAGCCTTTAGAATGAAAATGTGTTGTAATTTTAGAAAGACTTTGTAAATTAGCAATTGTGTGGTAATTTTAGAATTCCCAAACTGCTTTCGAAAAAAATACAATTTATAACGAAAATTAATATATATACATTGTATGTAAAATTACAATACATAGTCTATTTTTCGAAGAAAATTGTAATTTTAAAATGTTTTTTTGTTGTAAATATTTGAATGCATAAATTTTTAAATTTTTATTCCAAAACACACTAAAATTAAGACTTTTTTACAGTGTAGCCTGACATGATAAGAGGGGAAAGGATAGTTGCTATTAATGTTCGGGCTTCAATTTTTAAACAGCTTCTTTTAGTTTGATAAGAACTGTTTTTAATCTCACCAGTGCAGTACCGTCTTAAAATTTTTTATGGGTCTGAGCATTATTAATGAATAACTCCAAACACACAAATGAAAATAAGTAAAATTCTTCACTATTCTTAATCCAAGCATACCATATGGATTATTAATTTTTTTTTTTATCTATACTAAATTTCCCAGGTAATAATATATATTAATTTAAATATTATTATATTATCGATCTCGTGAAAAAAACATTTAATATTTTTATTAAATAGATAGATGAAAAATGTCAGATAATAAATGTTTTCTTTTTAGTAAATTCTATGTTTGTTAATCTAGATAAGGGAAAATATTATTGAATTAAAGTGGGAGAGGGAAAAAATTGAATATGCATATTAATAAGCACTTGAGGGCAGTTATTTAAGGGAATTTTAAGTATTTTTTTTCATTTATCACTTGTCCAAGATCTTGGATAAATTCGTTTATTCAGAAATTCTAAAAGGGGCATGGCGGTACCGATTTAAATTCTGGAAATTTTAATTATAAGGAGATAATAAAGAAAAATGAGAATTCCTTTAGTTGTGACTGTCTTCAATCAGACAACTTTTTTGAAATGGATTGAACTTTTAGGCTTTTTATTTGAGTGTTACTTGTCCATATCCAATTACTTTGAGCTTGATAATATTCATCCACCATCTCGAACTTTTCTCAAGAGATTGCAAGTTGAAAAAAATGACAAAATGTCTGTCCCCTACCCACCCATAAAACTTCTTTTTTTTTTTTTTGATAAATGGAAAAACACGAAATCCATTTTTGCATTGGCAAAGATTCAGAAATGAATATTGGTATTATTTCATTATTATTATTTTTGTTATTATTATTACATAACAATAAGTTTGACATGTTGGCCAAATTTTAATTAAAACGTTTATACTTTATGAGAAAAGTTTTTCATATTAGAGTTATAAATAGGTTTAAAAATATATATAAAAAAAAGTTTCCATAATATATGTATACCGAACAACAACACAACAACGTATGTATAATATTTTAAAATAAAAAAAAATGAATAATAAACAGGATGGCTCACAAAAGAGACATCATTTAAAAGTGAGTTAAAAAGTTAATTATATTATATAATTATCTGATTTCACCATTTATTGCATCTTAAAGGAAGCTAAATTTTAGGATAGATACTCATTTAGAGCAGTGATTCTCAACCACTGTGCCGCGGCACTTTTGTGTGCCGCCAAATTTTAGAAATGTATATAGTAATGCTTTTTTTATTACGAGTAAAGTTTAAATTAAAGAAATCCAGCATAAAAACAAAAAAAAGATCGAGACTGTTCAATGTAGAAACGATAGAGAGTAGCATTGTCATTTTTACGACTAAATATAAATAAAATTAGCAAAAAACATCAAGCTCAAATTTTTCATTAAAAGTATTCTTATTATTAACTTGTAATTAATCCCTTAATAAACGTTGTTTTTGTAGTACAAACTATTTTATTTTACATTCAAAATTATTATCATAAACTCTTTTACACACAGTGTTTTATAGCTAAGTAAACAACTTTTAAACTAATTTTGAAATCGTTAAAAGTGTGCAGCGACAAAAAAAAAAGGTTGAGAATCACTGGTGTAGAGGGAAACTTTTTCCTGCATCTTTGATTATTTCAACCCCTTTCTTATTATTCAAAATTAATTAGTAGACAATATAATCTAGATTAATTTCATCGATCTGGACGGAAACCTAATCCCATAAGCACAAAGGCGAGATCTCTATTTCTATGATACGGTATGGGGCAGGATCGTTTTTAAAGCTTTTATTTTATTTACTTCTTATGTCTGGGGGAGGTCTTATAGTCTATATTACAAACTCTTCCAGATTGATGTGAAATTTCGTTACACAAGAACTTATTTAAAGTACTGAAAAATAGAGCAAATCAAGTGTAGGCCTATATTTGTTTATTTTAAAGCTCTTGTGGTTTGTATTATTAATACTCTGGGTGTTTTTTTAATTATTAGACCACATTTTGTATTAATTATTTATTAAAAATTAAACAAAATCGGCCAAAAAGTACTAGTACTTTACTGATGTACTTTTTCAGTTTTTTTCGATTTTCTCAAAATTAGTTTCAACGATTTTTTTTTTTTAATTCATAAATCAATTATTTTTTAGCATTTCTTCCGCAAAATTGTTTGAAGGCTACTTTACTCTTGTGATTCATAGGAAAGATAGGAAAAATGGTTGCCATGGTAACAAAATATAATTATTTTTCTGTTATATCGTCGCTTGCATCACGTAGTGACGTATCTCAAAAAAATTAAAAATTGAGATACAACGGGTATGGCCGTGTCCTGGCGTTCTTTACATTATCACAAAGTGACGAATCAGTATTTCCATGTTTTTTCGTATTATTTAGGTTTTTTGGGTTTGCGTATCTATACATTTAATATAACAACACGAACTATAAACAGCTCTCCTGAAAAATGATAGAAATTGAGATACGCCACTACGTGATTCAGGCGACGATATATTCATATTCTTTAATTCAAAGGTACCCTACTATTGGAAACTAAATATATAACGGCACAAAAAGTCTGCGGTGACAAGCGCAGAACACAACTTTCAATTACCAAAGGTAAAAGAAAGTTGCGTGCTGTGCGACCAGTCACACCAGATTTTTTAATTTGCAAAGGATACTATTGGACGTATTGGTCGAAAAACAAAACAATAACATTAAAATTCAATTTTTAAAAACTTGATATACCACAAAATTGCTTGTTTTGTTATGTTCAAATGTGCCCCAGATATTTAGTTCGAATGTTCCCCAAGGACATGAAGCTGTTTTCACATAAACAAAAGTTTGAAACAAAATTTGTCAGTATGAAATAAGGAAACTAAAACTTCACTCTTTTAAATGAAAAAATACTAATTTGCTTAAAAAAAAAAAAAATAAAATAAAACAAAAACTATAGCATAAAATATATCATGCAAATATTTTTCAGTTACAATACAAAAACCTTCACGTGCTTCTGGGTACTCTAAACAAAGACGAAGGCAGTTGTGGATCTAGACACAGATATTATCTTGCATTAATGCAGCTCACTGTAGAAAGAATTCCCCCCAAAAGATGAGCGACTATTTTTAAAAACGCCATGTTCAAAGGTGCCCCGTGTTCAAAGGAGCCCCAGTCTCCTCTATATTAAAAGTCAAGCCCGAAACGAAAGTATATTGAAAATTCATATTTATTTTTAGTAATTAATTAGATCACTTTAAAAACTAATTTAAATAAAAATTTCGTCTGATAAAGACCGAAACGTTGACAAAATAATATCTAATATATATATTTAATTTGAAATTCAATTCAAATCGATGAAAACAATCCCTGCTCTGGCCTTTTATATTTAAATCCTTTTCCTCTATATATAATCATGCTTTATGTTTTAATTCGAATATAAACCAACCATCTCCCCTCTCTTTCCCTCCTTTTTTAATTAAATTTTTATGAAAAATATATTAATTATAAAAATTCTTTAATCACAAACAAACAAAGGTAACAAAGACAGAAGATGAATAAGAGAAAGGAAGAAGGCGGGGCGGGGGGGGGGGGATGAAATGAGGAAATTAAATAAAAGAATGAGGGAAAGAGAGAGAGGGAGAAAAGAAATAATGGATGCTGCTTGAGGCCAATTAGAAAGACCACCAGGTAACATGTGTATCACAGACATCCGTTACAAAAGCGTTATTTAGAAAAATACTACTAGCTGCTTCATCCTCTTTTGGTGGATGAATAATTGAAATTTAATTATCTTTCTAAATAAATAGGTAGCTAAAATATATTTATGGCATCCTCAAGGCTCATCTTTGCCGGGGGTCCGGCAACAATCGTGATGCCAAACGCGGCGAAATGGTATAAATATTGTATAAGTGCTGGAATATTAAAAAAAAAATACTTCCATTACTCAATTGTTTCATTATAAATAAAATTCTTACCTAAACGGTGAGATGTATCAATATAATCAGAAGACACACATTCAGGCAAATAAAGCAATAGTTTGATAACAGAAATTAGCAATTTATAATAATAGAGAAGTAATTATTAAAAATAACACATAACTAATTTCATCGATTTTATAATTTTTGAATGAAAAAACCATTTCTCTACCATTGTTTAGCCACTCTAGACTAAAAAATGCAATGCAATTTCTCGAGACATCAAAAAAAAAAAAAGGACAAAAGGGTATGATGATGACTAAACCCCTTTTTCTCTTTACACGTATATATGTATGTATGATAATGTAATAAAAGGGAATCCCCATCACGTATTTTCTCTTTTAGTTGTTTAACATATTTGACATAGGTATGTATGTTATTTTTTTTTATTTTATTTGAAAAAAAATCTCTCTGAAATTTTTCCCTACTCTCTCTTGCTCCCTACCAAACACTAACACACCATAAAGTACACTGAATGTCCATTAAAAAATAAATATGCACCGCACACTGATGAAAGTGTTCGCTACGCTTTCCTGTTTGGTGTCGACCTCCAGGCTAAAAAGAAGAATCCTTTCGGCTTCTCGCCAATGGAATTTTTTATTCCCCTTCCTCTCTCAGCACCATATAAAATTGGAATGTAGTTTTGTATTGATCTTTCTCCTCTCTCTTTTTATGCACCCCAAATGTTCCAGTATTTGTGAGTATGATAAATAAAACATGTATTAGATGAATAAAAGAGAATATTAGAGAATAAAAAAAAAAAATGTTTTATTTCATAATTTCGCCAATATTTTGTATTTGACCCTCGGGCACTTGATTAGTTTTTTTAATTCCATTTTCATATGCGATGGCCATTTAAGATTTACATATTATTAAGCCTATTTAATAAATAAATATTTCTAGTGCTGATGTCTATCGACTTACTTCTCAAACCATCCATCCATTCCAAGGTTCATCAGAACTTAGCATTGCTTAACAACAATAATCTTTGTGATTGTTGTTCTCCCGGCGGCTATCTAAATCGATTGTATCTTATAATATAATCTTAATCGTGAGATTTATTTAGTTTTATCTGGCGTGACTGGTCGCACCAGATTTTTTGTGTCCACATACCGGGTATATTTAGATTCGAAAAATATTTATATTTTGTTACCATGGCAACCATTTCTCCTATCTTTTCTATGAAGTATAAGAGTAAAGTGGTCTTCAAACAATTTTGAGAGCAAAATGAGAATATTTAATTTTAAAGAGCATCTAAAAAATAATCTTTTAATTTTAGTCAAAATTTTTGGAGCGAATTTTGAGAAAAAAAAAAAAAAACTGAAAAAGTGCATCAGTCAAGTACTAGTTCTTTTTTGCTGATTTTGATTAAAATCTTATTTTCACTCCTCAGGTAGGTGCCTAACATAAATATAAAATTTCATTTCTTCCTAGCTCAATTCCTTCATGCTTAAAAATGTCCACACAGAGGAGAGATCATGTTGCAAACACCACATTTTTGGACTCAGGAGATCTCAAAACGTGTATATCCATCAAAATCTCGGCATCGGTATTTTAACATTAATCATATATTAAGGAGTCAAAAAAAAATCCAAGATATAGGCAGCCAAAAATATTTTATTGCCGTTCCAGGCTGACGTTTAGGCCTAGACCAGCGGATTGGATTTTTTTTTGACTCCTTAATAATAATACTTCCAGCCACAAAGACATACCTCACAATTAATCATATACTTTCTATATACCTAGAATACATATATAGATAAGAGGAAGTCTGTGTATTAACAAAGAGGTAGAAGTCCCGTTTAAATTTAACGAGAAAGTGAATGAAGTCCGTGACAAAAATTCATTCAAATTTTCTTCATTCATACTCTACTAATTAATTTGAATAAATAAGAACGGGGTATAAAAGGATGTGTTGATAAACCTTAAAAGAAAACTAGTTGTTATGCCACATCCTCATACTTAAAAGAAAATTTTTCAAATCCAATTTACCTGGATAATAATAGGGTACATCAAATGCCGAAAATTGCATTAATTAAAAAACGAATAGTAATAGAGTCTAGCTAACAGCAAATAGGTAATTTTATTTAAAAAAAAAAAATCATTGGCCTCCCTCTCTTTGAAGGGTAGAAAAATTGGAACGAACATTCTGAAACAAGCGAAAATAAACTTGGTCCATTTGAATTCATTGAATAGTTAATCTAACACCACAGATGAGTTGTTGATTGAAGAGAGGGAGAGGGAGAGGGGAGAGGAATTTTTAGAATTGTAGAAAAATAGAAAGGAGAGAGAGGGAGAGAGAGGCCAGTTGGCCATTTCCAACATAAGGAATGGGGTAACCAACCCGACCAACCAATCCCCGGGGTTATTTTACATTCGAAAGAGAGAGGAGAATGATAAAAGGATAGGATAAAATTTGCATGAAATAAATTAAAGTTTACCAATATGTCATTTTCTCTTCAGTTAAATAATACAATATATATTGTAATCATATATATGTATACCTAAGTAGAGAAATTCTCCTTTTATCTATGTATATCTCTGATATCAATATTTCAAAGGCAAAATAGATGAATAAATTTAATTTATTTGTATAAAGACATCTCGTTATTATTTGATATGTTATTATATGAAATTCCGATCGGGATGCCCGTTTACTTACCCGAGGCGCTTTCGTGCACGAGGACACACACTTCAACCCAACCTACCTCTGGCCGTAGCTATCTACCGGCACCCCGTGAAGTTACATTATTTCCTATCAGTAACTCCTCCTCCTGCGTTCACTTCTAGCTAGTGAACTAATCCTTATTTCTGGTTCCACCCAGTTCCTTTTATCCAACCTCTTCTATGCTAGGGAGGATGTCCTAGTTGAGGAGGGACTCCTCAGCACCGGCATGTAGCCTACTCCTTTCGAAGAATGCATCACTGAGAGGGGGCCTTCTTTACGTCCCTTCCACAGGACGGGGTGTCACAGCAGCTCCCTCTCCTCGTAGAGTTTCCAGGGGGCTATTGTGATGAGATCCAATATTCCAATCCAGTGCTTGCTGATATGTTATTAAAAAACCATTATGAGAAAGGAGGCTCTAAGAAAAATATTATTATGTGCACATTTTGAACAAAAAAATATTTATTTTCAATCCACTAAATTTTGTCTCATGAGATAAGTCTACACTGTAAAAAAAATTTTGTGGATTTTACAATTGTGTAGGAAGCAAATTACATAAACAAAAACATGTCCACTAAATTTAGTAACTCTTTGCAAAAACCATTTACAAATGTATTGTAATTATCGAAAGCCGTTTGAACTGTAGGGTGGGGGAGGGCAGGGGGCATTTATCCCCCCAAGGGCTCTGATTTTTATAAAATTTTATATTACTTAAATAATAAACTGTACAAAATTAAACACTTAAATAAATTAAATATAATAAATTTTGGCCAAAAGAGTACCTATTTGTAAGTAAATTTTAAGGAAAAAATAGTTTGCCCCCCCGCCCCCAAGAAAAAAAATTTGCTCTTCCCCCCTAGAAAAAGTTGAAATGACGCCACTGCGTTTGAAAATGAGAATGAAAATGTGTGATAATTTTAGAATTCCCAAACTTCTTTCGAAAAAATTACAATTTTTAACGAAAATTACTATACAATGTATGTAAAATTACAATACATACTCTATTTTTTGAAGGAAATTGTAATTTTAAAATGTTTTTTTTTTTTTTTTTTTTGTAAATATTTAAACGCATAAATTTGTAAATTTAGTATTCCAAAACACACTAAAATTAAGATTTTTTTGTGTAGATTAATGGATTAATCTCGATGTAATTAACTTCAAATAATTCCATTCAATTAACTAGATTGAATGTATACCTGGTAAAATTTATTTTAAGAGGCGAGTGGCATGTAAACACAAAGATAACAAGTGCCGGAAATATTGGTTTAATAAAATGATGAAGTGTGAATGAAATTTAGAAAAAAAAAACAGATGATTTTTATCTGGGGCCTAAAGGGGCCCTTACACGATCAGTCAGATTGTCAGTCTGAGTGAATCAATCCGATCGTCAGTATTTTCTTCATTCAAGTATAATTTTACACGTAGCATTCAGACTACCAGTCAGAATAAAGTTCTTTTTAGCTCATTCGACTGTGGGAAGCCACTAATTTTTCTTCTTAACTAAACTAACTTAGTTCCCTGCCACTAAGTATCAATGAAAAACAAAAAGAAAACGGCCATCAGTCCTTCAGTCTTGCCCATACACGTTCAATCAAAACGCCAATCGGCTCAAATACTGACAGTATGATTGATCGTGTAAAGGCCCCTTAAAAGAACTTGTCTGTGATACAGAGAAATTAAAAATAGGACACCCCTGGTCTAGATTCTAGCGTAAAATCACTTGACTAAAATTCCCCATTACTAACAGACAGAGACAAGAATTCATGTTTTTCTTCAATTAAATTCTTTCCTTTTTTTTTATTTCAGTCTCCATTTTTTAAAAACCCTTCGATAAGACCACAAATCTTTATGTTGAAAAAGTAATAATAATAAATTATATCTTTTCTTTTTTAGATAGAAAGAAAGAAAAGGAATTCTTTTTTCTTTAATCATAAATAAATTCGAAATGAGAGAGAGAGAGGGTTTCGTGATTAAGGGTGGAATTTTCAAAAAAAAAAAAAAAACAGGAAACAAGCTTTCACCTTTAATCATCTTTATAGCCCATAGTTTTCATTAAATCCCTATTCAAAATAGAAAAAAATTTATTATCTCAACATAAGAGGTGTTGGCTTTTGAATAGAAGGAATATGAGGTACTTAGTGACGTCATTTATTGAGTATTAATCATGAATTAAACCCAATATGAACTGGATTATTTACAGTATATTTGAGAGTTCTTTAAAAAAAATCTGGTGTGACTGTCGCACAGCACACAACTTTCTATCACCTTCGGTAATCGAAAGTCGTGTTATGTGCTTGTCACACCAGATTTTTTGTGTCGACATATATTTAGTTTTCGCCAATATATTGGAATTTAAGATGTCTTTTTTTTTTTTTTAAACATTCACACTTTTTTCTCATTCACACTCACACTCACACACATATTCACACAGTCTTTTCGGCAACTCAGGCCATTTAAGATTTTAGACGATGACTGTTGTAATATATAGGCCTATATCTACTATTGGGGGTTCAGGCATTTCTATTTAGGCCATTTGGTATCCAAATGGCTTAAATAAAATCATCGGACTGCCTGGGTCCGAACCCGCGACGGCTGGTATAGGTAATTTAAGATGTCAAATTTATAAACATGGGAAAATATTTATATTTTGTTTCCATGGCAACCATTTCTCCTATCTTTCCTATGAAGCACAAGAGTAAAGTGTGCTTCAAACAATTTTTAGGGCAAAACGAGAATATACATTTGAAAGAGCATCTAAAAAATAATTGATTTTTGAATTTTAATCAAAATCGTTAGAGCGGCGAATTTTGAGAAAATTGAAAAAAACTGAAAAAGTACATTAGTAAAGTACTAGTACTCTTTGGCCGATTTTGATTAGAAGCTTATTTTCAAGCTCCCGGGGGGGTGTTTAACTTATATATAAAATTTGAGCCTCATAGTTCAATTCCTTCATGCTTAAAAGTGAACACACACACACAGACAGAAAACCACTTTTTTGGATTCAGGGGACCTCAAAACGTGAAGATCCATCAAAATCTCGACATCGAATTTTTGACATGAATCCAATACTTTCTCTCTCTATATATATTAACATATATAGAGGTAAGAGAAAGTAAAAATAGCATCTCTTTTCAAACAAAGCTAGTTAATATCAGATAAAATTAATGGATTACAGTAACGAACAGATAAAATTAACGATTGTTTTGAATTTGAATCACCCTATACTGGTAAAGGTAATGTACGTAGATGGATTATAATTTTTTTTAGTTCATGGATAAATTGATTTTTCCTTTTATTTATACACATATTATATAGATGGTTGGTTTTATATACTTAAATATATATCCATGTATAAAACGCAATTTGTGTGTGCGTGTTTTCAATTTTATGCCGTCGTCCTCTTGCCTCCTTTGCGTGTCTAGACACGATGACATGCGTTTCCATATATTCATTCATCCATCTACTTTTCCCCCTTTTTTTGAAAAATATATCTAAAATTTATTGTTATAAATGATTTAACGCAAATAAAAACTCAACCAAGATAAAATGCTTCTAAATAAACTTGAAAGAAAAAGAAATGGATAGTCTATGTTTGCCTTTCGACATCGATGGCTATATGAATTAGTAAACAAGATTTTATTGTAATTAAAGTTGAGTTGCTATTATGAGAGGAAAATAAAATAGAATCCTTCTTGTTAAGTAAAATGAATCGCCTTTTATTACTACAACTTGGGGATGTTTCGGTCACAACTGCAGGCCTTCATCAGTAATTTTATTTTCATTATATTGTGACTACACTGTAAAAATAAAGGCTCGGACTAAGCCGAGCGCACAACTTTGCCTCCCCCCCCCCATTATTCAAAGAAATAACGCAACGCGTTTGTTTATTTGTTTTGGTTTTGCTCTGTTGCTATGCACAATTTATGAATTTAAATGATTTTTTAACAATTTTATGACAAATTAGAAAACAAATATTATATATCATTTTACTCGGGAGAAAGTCTAGTTTCTGAATATATAAAAAAAAATTATAGGTTATGTAAGAAAAAAAATATTGGCCCTCCCTCTAGAGCCCCCCTAATGGTCCGATGTTTACCAAAAGCTTTTCAGTTCTTGACCTTTACCTCTAGTTTATGTGTGCAAAATTTCAAAACAATTGGGTGAATAGTTTTTGAGTTTTCGTTGACGAAAAAAATTACCACACACACACACAGACATCATTCCAAAAACTATTTAAATGGATTCAGAGGACCTCAAAACGCATTTTGGCAGCTTCAGAAAAATTTCGATTTTTTTTTGCGATTACATTATCTTTACCTGTCCAACCTACGGTTGATGGGCAAAGTTAAAAATTCTTGAATTTACAATTGTATAAAAAGCAAATTACATAAACAAAAACATATTAAATTTACAAAAAAACAATTATTACCAAAAATACTACACAATGTATGTAAAATTACAATAAATACTCTTATTTTTCGAAGAAGATTGTAATTTTAAAATGCTTTTTTGTTGTAAATATTTGAACACATAAATGTAAATTTAGTAGATAAATGCATAGTATATTTACAAGGGAAATTTGTAAATTTTGTGTTCCAAAACACACTAAAAGTAAGATTTTTTTTATAGCATATGTCTTTTAAAATGGTTAAAACAGTTGTGGCCGAAACATCCCCAAGGTGCAGTAATAAAAGGCGATTCATTTTACTTAACAAGAATGATTCTTAGAATAAAAGACATTGGGCATTAATCGTCAATTATTTTCAAGAATAATAATCTAAAACATTTAAGAATTCTATTTTTATTTAATTCTTTTTACTTTCTCTTACCTATTATATATGAAATATATAAAGAGAAAGTATTGCGTTCATGTAAAAAATTCGATGTCGAGAATTTGATGTCCCTCAAAATTTAATTTGCTCAAAATTCGCTCCAACGATTTTGATTAAAATTCAAAAATCAATTATTTTTTAGATGCTCTATAAAATGTATATTCTCATTTTGCCGTTGAAATCTTATGAAGCACACTTTACACTTGTACTTAATAGGAAAGATAGGAGAAATTTGTTGCAATAGTAACAAAATATAAACATTTTCCAATCTTTATAGATTTTACATCTTGAATTCAAATGTACCGTACTGCCAGAAACTAAATATGTGCTGACACAAAAATTCTGGCGTGACTAGCACAGAACAGAACTTTCTCTTACTGAAAGTTGTGTGCTGTGCGACCAGTCACACCAGATGTATTTTTTCAGAATCACGATACCTACTTAGTATGCAGAATTATATTTAGCAGAAAACTTATCATAAATAACGAAGAGAGCGGAAGCAAGATAAATGTTTAGTTGGCCTTCAATCCCATAACGCCTGCAGATTAAGAAGCGGCAACCGAACGGGCATCACATCCATTGTGTAACAGAGAGAAAAAGTTTCTTTGGCAACTAGCCGCTGCGTGCCGATCATAGACAACCGATCTTCTCATAAAACTGGAAATTAATTAATTAGTGGTGTTAATTTAATTTTTTTCTGAGAATGTTAATTAAAAAAAAGTATTACCTTGCTTAAAAAAAACTTATTATTTTCCATTTCTTTTATTTGCACATTGCTATAAATTCCATTTATAATTCAAAATAGAGCAAGAGCTTTTTAAGTAAAGGAAATTTAGGGTTATTTAGTACTGAATGATTAATTAAAAAAAAAAAAAAAAATGGCCCACATTTTTAATTTAATAATTGACCCATCATCAATCATTTTATATTGATTTTCATTTTTTTATCGTTCTCCCTATCTCTCTCTCTCTTTCTATGCAAACGTCATCAGTCTTTTATTTATTATAATGACATATCATATTCTTTGAAAAGAAATAAATTCAACCTGTTATTAATGAGTTTAAAAATACTATGCATTATGATAATGAGATGAGACTCTATCAATCTGGGGGGGGGGGTCTTTAAAATGCTGCATTTAACGCAAGTCAGGGAATGTGCTCATGTGCTCAGGAAAAACAACAGTCACCAAGATTCGCATTGTTGAGTAATACTACCATGCAGTGCTGAAAATCGGTGTAGGCGGTCTCAAAGAACGCCAGCCGATACCTATTTATTTAAAATATATGTAAAATTGTACAATGAGCCAGTGGCGGATCCAGAGGAGTTTCTCGGAGGGGGTAATCTGGTGTGAGTGGTCGCACAGCACACAATTTTTTCTTATTATCGGTAATTTAAAGGTGCATTCTGTAGTTGTTTACCAGAATTTATATACAAATCAAATTTTTGAGTATTAATTTATATTAAAAACACAATTTTTTCCAAAAAAAAATATTTTTCTCAAATCTCAGGGGGTAATTACCCCCTTTACCCCCTTTGTATCTGCCCTTGCAATGAGCCCACAATAAGGTTCCCACCTGGGAGCTAGAGCCTTAAGTATATTGAATATAGTGAAATAATTTTAAGGTAAAATAAAATCATCTGTATCAGATTTTATTTTACCCTCTCGGTCATTAAATTTATTTCTCTATAAACCATATACTTAGGACTCTTGCTCCCAGGTGGGTCTTAATTGTGGCGCTCACTGTACACTTAACTCGCCATTTGGCGCAATTCAGTTGAGAGGTTGAAAAATTGTTTGTTATATGCATATTCAACGAAAATATGTGTAACATGTAAAAACCTGAGTTTTGCACTCTTTTAACAATTTTGTTGTGCCCTGAAGATGAGAGTGACGAACACTCGACGACTACAAAATACAAAAAAATATTATTTTTTGGCTACTCAATTGCGATAAGAGTCTCCAACGCCAATTTACCAGCTATATTTTTACTTTCTCTTACCTCTATATATGTTAATATATAAAGAGAGAAAGTATTAGATTCATGTCAAAAATTCTATGTCGAGATTTTGATGGATATACATGTTTTGAGATCCCTGAATCCAAAAAAGTGGTTTTCGCAACATGGTCTGTCTGTGTTCAATTTAATGCATGAAGGATATGAGCTACGAGGTTGAAATTTTATGTTTAAGTTAGGCACCCACCTGAGGCGTGAAAATGAGATTTTAACCAAAATCGGCCAAAAATTATTAGTAATTTACTGATGCACTTTTTTCTATTTTCTAAAAATTCGCTCTAACGATTTGGATTATTCTTTTTCTTCTTCTTTCTTAGCATTATTCCCGCAATGCGGAGTAGGCGGAATGTTTTTTTTTTTTTTTGCGACCGGAAGAAATAGAACAGGCCGGCCCGTCGCTTGTTGAAAATATAGAAGGAAGGGATAGACATGTAAAGAACAGGACTACCAGTCCCAGCTAGGGTAACTCGTAGTCGCCGTCCACGAAACCACAAGATGTGAACCTCTGAGTAAACTCTAACGATTTGGATTAAAATTCAAAAATCAGATTCTCTATTCTCTGTTGAAAAAAAATCAGGTGTGTCAAGCACAGAACACAACTTTAATCTTACCAAAAGTAAGAGAAAGTTGTGTGCTGTGCGTACCGTCACACCAGATTTTTTTTCAGTTATTTTATATACCCAAAGCTGTGGCATTCAGTATTCAGAGAGGCAATTTTTAGTACTTTTCGAAAGTAGCCTAGTATTGACAGTTCTGTTTGTATAAAGTGAACAAGTCGCTCACCCCAAGGGGGGGGGCATTATAGGTTACTAGGTCTAGGGGATTTCCTCACCAAAGTTTATTTTAATTAATTTTTTTTTTCAAAATCAACATAATGGAAATAAAATTTTTTTCACTTTTATTTTATCGTTCTGATACAATCAGAATTTAATAATAACCCCCCCCCCTCTCCCTCTCGCTTGTCCAACATCTAATTTGATTAATGAGCTGATTTTAATCAAACACACATTGATATCTTAATTAAAATATTTAGTAAATAGTAATCACTTAGTATAGTGTGTAATTACAATCGATAATTAGATTAGCATGGTTAGAGAGAGAGGACGCTTTGAATATTAGTTATGGATGGCAGGGGGGGGGCAAATTTTACCCCCAAACAAATATTATTAATTATTACTACATTAATAATATAATAATAAGCATTTAATTCAATAAACCAATAATAACTTAATTAATATAGTAATGTTTTATGGGTAGTTAATAAGTAAATAAAGTAACAGGGAAAGAGTCAGAGAGGCTATATTATAATTTAAGATATTAATAAATTAGAATGACTCATAAAATAAGTTTATATTATTTGGAAGGATATTTTCAATTATTTTATTTAAACTAATAATAATTAAATTATATAATATTTATTTATTTATTTAATTAGAATTTAATGGAATCATTAATATTAATATTTGAATTATTGTTTGTACTATTGACCTTTGAGAAATCTTTCACCCCACCCCGTTGGACATTAAAGAACCCTAAAGGGAAGTTTTTGGTACAAGGCAAATTTTGAGGACTAACCCACCTCGGGAAAATACACAGTTGATATTTTAAAAACTCAATAAAGACTTAATTTTAAAAAATCTGGTGTGACAGCACACAACTTTCTCTTACCTTCGGTAATCGACACCATGGCAACCATTTCTCCTATCCTACAAGAGTAAAGTGGTCTTCAGAAGATTTCAATAGCAAAATAAGAATAGACATTTCAAAGAGCATCTAAAAAATAATTGATTTTTGAATTTTAATCAAAATCGTTGGAGCGAATTTTGAGAAAATCCAAAAAAGCTGAAAATTTACATCAGTAAAGTACTAGTACTCTTTGACAGAGTTTGATCAAAAGCTTATTTTCACGCCCTAGGTGGGTGTCTAACTTAAATATAAAATTTCAACCTCCTAGCTCAATTCCTTCATGCTTTAAATTGAACCCAGCACACACACACACACAGACCATGTCGCGAAAACCACTTTTTACTTTCTCGTACCCTATATAAAAAAAAAAAAGAGAGAAAAATTTTTGGATTCAGGGGATCTCAAAACATGTATATCCATCAAAATCTCGACATCGATTTTTTGACATGAATCCAATACTTTCTCTATATATATTAACATATATATAGAGGTAAGAGAAAGTAAAAAATATATCTATTTCTAACAACGTTTAGTAGTATAATATTATACCTTCAATCAGTCAGCATGCGTTGACGCGCTCGATGAAATTGCCAATAACCCGCACAGCTCACAGATGTCTGGCGTGACGTCCGCAATGACGGGTATGATTTCCGCCTTCAGTTTTTGAATGGTTCGCCGTTTGTTAGCGTACACTTGAGTCTCAACTTGACATAACCCCAGTCACAGAGGGTAAGGTCGCAGGCCACTCTTTGTCACCTCGCAGTGAGATCACTCGTCCCGGGAATTTTTCTGCGATAATGTCAACTGTTTCACGCGATATGTTGCATGTCGCACCATCCTCTTGAAACCATATGTTGAAGGTGCTGGTTAGCATGTAACGATAACGTTCTCCATAGACTGTAACCGCAACACCATCGAGCGAGTCAACACATGCCGAGGTTGTCATATGTTTTCTACTATTAAATCGGAGATGTTATTGAATGTATATATAGGCCTATAAGAATATATGAATTTTCATTGACTGTTTTATTAATTTTTTAAAAGTTGACCACGTTATGGGACACCCTTTATTTATTATTTTTTTAGGATATTGAGACGTAAGGAGGGGGGAGTGGGCAACTTCTTGAACTAAATAAATTTGAATTTCCTCATATTTGACATAAAAGTTTTCTCTGCTGCTATGCTTTTAAATTCCGATGACTACTAGGCGTTCAACATGCTTTTTCATTGGGGCCACCCACCCGAGGTTTCGCCGCGCTTGCTTAACTCCAACTATATTGGTGGATGTTGCTCTAAATCCAGAACCTCCGGAGACATGGCATTTATTAAAATAGATAGGCCTATAATTATAATAAAAACAAATAGAAAAATTAAAAAATAAGGATCTATCAATTCATGTTCCTTGTACATAGAAAATTATCAAGATTGAACTGCGAACTCTTCCATCTATGGAAAATTTATCAATTTGTCTCTCCTATTCTTTTTACTTTCTCTTACCTATGTATATATGTAATATATATATAGAGAGAGAAAGTATTGGATTCATGTCAAAAATTCGATGTCGAGATTTTGATGGATCTTCACGTTTTGAGGTCCCCTGAATCCAAAAAGTGGTTTTTGCGACATGGTCTGTCTGTGTGTGTGTGTGTGTGTGTGTGGGGGTGTGTGTGTGTGTGTGTGTGTGTGTGTGTTCAATTTTAAGCATGAAGGAATTGAGCTATGAGGCTGAAATTTTATATTTAAGTTAAACACCCCCGGGACCGGAAAAATAAGCTTTTAATCAAAATCGGCCAAGTCCGATGATTTTATTTAAGCCATCTGGATACCAGATGGCTTAAATAAAAATGCCTGGACCCTAATATATATAAATTCATAAATAACGGTTATCGTAAATGTCTTATATGGCCTGAGCTGCCGAAAAGACAGTGTGAATGTGTGTGTGAGTGTGAGTGTGAATGAGAAAAAAAAAAAAAAAAAAAAAAAAAAAAAAAAAAAAAAATCGGCCAAAGAGTACTAGTACTTTACTGATGTACTTTTTCAGTTTTTTTCGATTTTCTCAAAATTCGCTCTAACGATTTTGATTAAAATTCAAAAATCAATTATTTTTTAGATGCTCTTTCAAATGTATATTCGCGTTTTGCCCTCAAAATTGTTTGAAGCACACTTTACTCTTGTGCTTCACAGGAAAGATAGGAGAAATGGTTGCCATGGTAACAAAATATAAATATTTTCCCACGTTTATAAATTTTACATCTGAATTCAAATATTCCCTACTGCCGGGAACTAAATACATGTCGACACAAAAAATCTGGTGTGACAAGCACAGTACACAACTTTCGATTACCGAAGGTAAGAGAAAGTTGTGTGCTGTGCGCCAGTCACACCAGATTTTTCTCAATGAAGTTAAAGTGTGCGCTGCAAATAAATTGCAGAATTTGTTCTTAATACAATCGATTGTATAATGGGTCATTCCATGCCAAATCGACAAATTTTTTCCTGACCCCGCGGATTTCGCTGAAAATTTCCTATCTTTTTCTACCCCTTAAAAGACTATTTTGAGAATTTTTTCAAATTTTTTTACCCAACATAAAAAAAGTTATGGATTTTTGAAAAAAATTGGTCTTTTTTTTCAAATAACTATAACTTTTTTTAAGTTGGGTAAAAAAATTTGAAAAAATTCTCAAAATAGTCTTTTAAGGGGTAGAAAAAAGATAGGAAATTTTCAGCGAAATCCGCGGGGGTCAAGAAAAAATTTGTCGATTTGGCATGGAATGACCCATATATGAACCCTGTTATTCAATGGTGTGTCAAAGACCAAAAAATTCAAAATTGAGTTAAGCATGGAATATTGTTTCAAATGCTTTAATTAATAGTATTTTTTATGAAATATGTCCTAAAAAAATTTATTTTTAATGTAAAAGCATAAAATTATTTTTACAATATTTCAATGCAGGATTTTACATTTTTCAATAATGATTTATGTACTTAACATGTTGTTTCGTAATACTTAATTTGAAAAGAACAATTTTTCATTTATGCGTCAAGTGCAAGACATCGTAAACAACTATACGCTTGAGATATATTGTTGCGTTTATGCCCTAAGTATTTTCAATTATGAACACCGGCATCGCTATTGTTTAGAGGTATTTAATATAAACTCAAGAAAATATTAATTTTATTTATTTCAAATTTATATATTCAATACACTATTACTATATTCCATTTGTTGAAATTTAATACAAGTATTTCATAACCTACAAAAATTATCAATAGTTATATTATAATTCATTTTTTACTTTCTTTTAGCCTAATTCTATAATGTTTTCTATCTTTTTCTATGAACATATATATATATATAATTTTCCAATTAACAATAAATTAATATCGTTTAATTGAGTTTTAACCAGTGTGATTTTAACAACCAATAAAAAGTTATTTACCAAATAATATTATATATATTTTTTTCCCTTAAATAAACAAAAATCATTTTTTTTTTTTTGAAAAATGAGAAAATTTTCTCTGAATTCGTAGACGTCAAAATTTAATTTTTTGATATTATTCCTGATAATGAAAATGAAGATGAGGATGAGGATCAGTGCGATTTCGAAAAGACAACAAAATAAATAATATTAGGTTAGGTTAGGTTGAAGTGGCCGTAATATTAAGTCTATTTCATTATTATAACTTTGATTTACTGTTTCCAAGCTATTTATTCAGAAATTAATTGATGAGAAAATTTTGATATCACTTTGTATTTAATTTTAAAATATTAATACTATTTAAAATTGATGAATGTGATTTTGATAAAAAGTTTCTATGCTACTAGTATTAAATATAAAGAGACTTTGAAGCATTTTTGCAAATATAATTGGACTTAGAGAATTTTTCAATCATGGGTCAAGGGACTTTGAAGCATTATTTACAAATATATATCGCACATAGAGAATTTTGTAAAAATAATTTTTTATATTTTATTTTTTTCTCTAAATTAGTCATATTTTTAGAGATAATTTATGAATATCTGCCATAATTACAGTATTTACTTGCACAATTGACAAAAAAAATGATATATAATCTAATAAAAACAATTTAAATCAGAAAAACTTTAATGTTGATTTTCTCAAAACTCGATATTTGGTCTTTGACACACCATTGAATAACAGGGTTCATATATATATTATATATATATTTTTTTACTTTCTCGTACCTCTATATATATGTTAATATATAGAGAGAGAAAGTATTGGTTTCATGTCAAAAATTCGATGTCGAGATTTTGATGGATCTTCACGTTTTGAGGTCCCCTGAATCCAAAAAAGTGGTTTTCGCGACATGGTCTGTCTGTCTGTCTGTGTGTGTGTGTGTCTGTGTGTCTGTGAACAAAATATCTCAAGAACAAAAAGAGCTAGGAAGTTGAAATTTTATATTTAAGTTAGGCACCCCCATGGGACGTGACACGAAGCTTTTGAACAAAATCAGCCAAAAAGTACTAGTACTTTACTGATGCACTTTTTCAGTTTTTTTCGATTTTCTCAAAATTTGCTCCAACGATTTTTTTTAAAATTCAAAAATCAATTATTTTTTAGATTCTCTATAAAATGTATATTCTCATTTTGTGATTGAAATCTTCTGAAGACCACTTTACTCTTGTTCTTCATAGGAAAGATAGGAATTTCTCCTATGGTTGCTATGGTAACAAAATATAAATATTTTGCCATACTTATAAATTTTACATCTTGAAAATCGAATGTACCGTACTGTCGGAAACTAAATACATGTCGACACAAAAAATCTGGTGAGACAAGCACAGTACACAACTTTCGATTACCGAAGGTAAGAGAAAGTTGTGTGCTGTGCGCCAGTCACACCAGATTTTTTATTATCAAATTCCTATCAATAAGCATCGAAAAAATTAATCTTCTCTTTGCAAATAAATTCTCAAACAATATGAGATTAATCAAATACAATGAGCGACATTCCTAGGACTTAGCGGCTATAAAAAAATTATTTTTACAGTCCTAAGTGAGTGCGTCTTAAAATAATTAAAATATTACTCGTAGTAATTTAGAATTTTAATGAACCGAGAGTCTAAAAAGATTCAAAGTCACGAATATTGATCTGTTTGGATTTTCTTGTCAAAAAGTGGTCAAAACTTTGAAAAAATTCTCCAATGAAGTTGCCAATTTTTTTTTTTTATATTCAATCCTGCGTAAAATCCTTTTAAAATTGGCAACTAAACCAACGGATAAAAAAAAATCTCCCGGTCTGGTTTCTATTTGATTAAATATTGAATTTAATACATTAGTCCGTCGGGCATTGAGACTTGACATATGTGTGGATTTGAGATTAGAGGAGATATAGGAATAGTATATCAAAATTTGTTTTTGCGTTTTTTTTTCTATTCTTACCTTATCAGAGGAATTAAATGATTTGTTTGCTTGTTTGCTTACCTGGAACAAAGAGAAATTTAAAAATTAATATTGTTGTTTCACGTTAATAAATTATTTGATTCTTGGAAAATAAAATTCAATTTTAATAGGGAGGATTTTCAAAGTCAAAGAACGCCTTTTTAATCTCCTATATATAATACAATTCTTAAATATACAACTGGAATAACAATAGCTGTTCTCTCCTGAATGGTCCTATAATAAATTAAAAAAATTAAAAAAACGTGTATTCATTATGCAAAAGTGAGACATTTTTGTCTTTTTCTTCGTTGATTATTTCAAAAACTATTCAGTTTTCGAAAAAATATCAAAGAATAAAAACTTTTTAATATAGGGTAATTTATCATAATATGCCAAAAAAATTGAAAATTTCAAAATTTGTGAAAAAACTTTTTAGATAAAGTACTACCTCCAAGTGACGTATTCATTCCAAAACTTGATAGAAATCTACAATTTTAGTGCAAGGAGTATATACCAAATTTAATCGATCTGGCTGCTCTGGTTTTTAAGCAATCGTGTTCACATACACACACACTGACATAATTCCAAAAGAATATACGAGAAGGTGTTTGATTTGATTTGATTACTTTTAGAATGCTATGCATGCTTTTAGTGTGAATTGGTTGATGCATTTAATTATTTGTTCACCAGTATATTTAACTAGGTTATTTATGTTAGGGGGATCTCTAAATTTGGACCCAACCTTTTCCAGAATTAATGGAATTGTATTGATATCAATTGTTATGTTCACTAAATATGAGTTCTTGAGTGTGCACTTATTTGTATTGAGCTCCTCGTCTTTTCCTTTCCTTAATCTGTCACAACTTACGCGCTGATTTCAGACAGCAACAAAGAGTCAAAAGTCAAAGATTGTATTATTAAATCGAAAATAATTGTAAAGGTTTTCCAATACAGTTGGCAACAGGGCCGGCTCTACGTGTAAGCAAAAGAGGGGGGAAAAATTTTCCGCCGAAGGCGAGCAATTGCAAAATTTTAAAGTTGTAAGGCGTCAATTACTGTTCTGCATCGAGGCGCCAAAATCCTTGAGCCAGCACTAGTTGGCAATTTTATTTATTTATTTTTTTTTTGGTTTTGTTGTTTCCAATCCAGCGTAAAATCCTTTTAAAATTGGTAGCTACGCTAACGGATTAAACCCTCTAGTCTGGTTTCTATTTGATTAAATAGAGAATTTAGTTCTCATTAGAAAGAAGATCAAACAGCTAATTTTACAATTATTTAACTCTTTCTATTGAATAAACACCATGTTTCGATATAAGAACAGTCGTAATACACATTTGTTTTTTCAACAATAGCGATGGAGCAGGCAGCCAGGAAGTAATAATGTTGTGATTTAAATAAAGAGTAAATCTTCTTTTCCCTACAAGGCGGTAGAAGGCGATCTTATCTCTATTTCGATCATAATGGCGCTTGGTTCCTTTATGCATAACATTGTCCAATTTACCATTTCTTTTATAGTCACCTGATAATTGTGTTTCATTGATATTTCTAGTTAGAGAATTTCCTCTTCCTAATCAAAACGGTGGCCTTTTCTCAATAGTCTGCATAGTGAACCTTGAGGAACTCACAGAAATACGGCGTGTGTATCCCTGTCTCTAAAGGTTCACTAGACCACTATACAGACTAGCTGCGGGCGTGTGGATCCCTGTCTCTAAAGGTTCACTATACCACTATACTCTCTAAAAACGAATTAGTAAAAAACTACTAATTCATAGTGAATAGTCACTTTTTTAAGATGTGCAAAGTAGACCACCCGTAAATAGTGGATATCCACTTTTTCAATTAGTAAAAATTATTAATATGAAAAATTCACTAATTGAAAAAGTGAATTTTTAAAAAAATAATGACCAAAATAAAAGAAATCTTTAAGATATATGAAATAATAATGTGCGATGACACCGGGACCTAACTTGTGCTTACTGACTTGAGTTCTAGCCGAACCCACTTAAACTTGACTTACTCTTACTTTTCTGTTATTTGGTATATAAGTATGTCGCTGGTGTTAACAATGTTTTTTACTTGAATGTTACTATATTCCTTCCCAGCAATTTATTTCTAAATAAACTTAATAAAACTAATTATCGTTATATCAAGAAATATATTTATAAATAGATTTATTCACCCTTTTCAATAATATCCACCAGGCTGCCCCTATCTTCATCACGAAATATATTTACTAAATTTTAAGTAAAAATATTTCTTAATTGACTATTTAAAAAATAATATTTTATTAATTAAAAAAAATTTGGAATCTATTTGTTTTGGCTTAACATATATTTCCTGCAATTTTTATCAAAAAATACAAGTTATCTCAATATTATTATTTATTTGTATTATTATTACTTAAATAAAGCCTTATATTGCCAAAAATGTCTTTATTAAGGAACCGATCAAACAGCTGATTGAAAAAGTCCGCCATGTTGGCTTCTCAGAGTGCCGGAATTGAATGAACTACTTTTTGAATTAGTAAAAAATAACTAATCTAAAAGTAACCAATAAACTTACTAAATATATTAGTAGATTCTACTCAAAATGACTAAATTTGATGTAATTTTCTTACCTACAATTTGAATAAGTAAAAATTCTACTAATTCGTTTTAAGAGAGTACGGACTAGCTGCGAGCGTGTGGATCCCTGTGAGTCCCTAAAGGTTCACTATGCCGACTAGCTGCGAGCGTTCATTTTTACTCGGGATACCATCCAGATATAACTTTTTAAAAACTTAAACTTCACCTCTGATATTTTTAGTTTATAAACACGTGATTCTCTAACTGTGATATTTATTGTAAATATGTTTATCTAATGTAAGAGTGTTATTAATTCTCTATTTAAGATTTTCTTTTACTAACTGGCATAATAAGTGTAATAAAAGCGCCATCCACAATTCATTTCTTCAATAATAATGCAAATTTTTATATTAAAAAAAAGTAAAAAGAAAATAGTCAAGAGTGTGAAATTTAAATACTATAAATGATTAAGTTAATTTATTTCGTCAGCAGCCATCATATCCTCCTGGGACAAAGAAGAAAGTCTCGCTATCAAGAGAGAGAGAGAGACAAAGTTTTTAATACCTAATACTCATCATCCATCTCTTTCCCTCAAGAGAACTAAATGACATAATTAATATCTTTCTTTCAAATCTAATTATTCTTCTTCTTCTTTCTTAATTTGATTTCCATAACTTATTAAAAAAAAAAAAAAAAAAAATACTTGTTATTCCCTCTCACTCTCTTGGATAATGGGAATTGTTCTAAATTCTCGGGGAGCCTGGAGGCTCCTGTTGTGTGCTTACTAACCGGATTACCAGTTACCTACGACGACGAGGACGACGACCTGTGGGCTCAAATTCATAATTAACTTAACCCCCCATCCCCCCTTATACGCCAACTCTTGTTTAGCATCTAATGCCCTTTTAAAGGGGGTAAGAGAAGGGCCATTAAGGGAAAGGGTTTTGGTTCTCACTTTTAGGAGATTTGTATACTCTTTGGTATAAAAAATTTGTTTAGTGGATTATCTCGAAAGGAATATAGAGATATTATTTTAATTTAAGAGCGTCGGATATTAGAAGATCAGCAATCTTATCAACAGCGCTAAATCGCTGGTTGGGTGGTCCTAAAGAACAAGACTGTTGAAACTATTGATAATAAAAGTTTTTATAAATTATAGTCTTAATGCCAGAGCAATAGTAAATAAAAAAAAAAAAAAAAAAAATAAGACTGTATTAATAGATTAGAAAGTCAAAATATAATTGTTTCACATCTCATGAGGTTTTTATCATGAATTGAAACATTCAAGTGTATAAATTAAAATAATTAGTTGCATATAGGTAGGGGAAGGTGGGGCAGCTTCACGCATTTTTTACATTTCATCTTATAGAATTCTTTCGGGTATCGATATCTATATCGATTCATCAAAAATCAATAGTTTTACTATCTGACTTTATATCTAAAACATGAAATTTGTGTAAAATACATTTGTACGGCTATTTATAACACTTTAAAAAAAAAAAATTAAAAGTGCGTGAATGTGCCCCACATGCGGGGCACCTTCACGCAGGCTATGGGGCAGATTCATGAATGTGAAAAAATACACAAGTTGTGCATTAAATGTTTATTTATTTATCAAAATCATAGTATAAAAATAATAAAGATACAAACTATTGATAAGAAATACAAAAGTAATAAAGAATAACATAAATATAGGTTTTTTTTTATTATTTATCATTTTTAATTTACTTATTGCACAAGTCTTATTGAGTAGTAGCCTACTACCAATAATAATCAACAATTTAAAAAATTATGAGGAATCTTAAATGTTAAAAAACAATAATTAACTTGAAGAGAATTATCTAAACAACAATAATATTAATTAGGAGAGGACGGGAACCTTCCCGGGACACAGCAGCCAGGTAATAGCCTCGAAACGGCGACGACAGAACATAACGTTTTTTATTTTACCTGGCTGCTGTGTCCCGGAAGGCTCCCGTCCTCTCCTAATATAAATATCTACAGCCATCAAACTCAACAATTTATCAATAATATTAATGTACATTATACAAAGATAGATCTTTGTTGAAACTTAAAATGTTTGCGGTCCTAGCTGTCTTAGCTGATTTAGGAACCGGTAATATCAAAATTACATCTGATAGATCTACTGATCCTTCATCTTTGACGTCTGGAAAGACAAAATTCATTGAAGATTCTGGTTTCTTCCTCAAAAATGAAACCATTACTTCTGTCTGCATCTTAGAACACTCTACGATATATTTATTTAAAAGGTCCTCTTCGGCTTTTGAAAAAACTTGCTGCGATGCAAATTTAGAATCGAATTCACGAATTTCGCAATCAAGATCTTGATTTTGGCGTAATTTTTTGATACGGCTTTGTAGAGTATGTGGATTAACTCCATATTTGACTGCTGATTTTCGAACAGAGAGTTTTTTTTCTAAAACTTCATCGACAGCTTTTAAGATAGCATGTTCGTCCACCTCTCCACTCCTAGTTCCCTTTTTCTTGTAATTTCTGACCATAATCGTTTTGTAGAAAAAAAAAATTATGATATCACTTCAATTTTACAAACTAAAATAAAAATGGTGCACATTCATTCAGCACGAATGTGCCCCACACACTTCTGCTTGAACCTGCCCCATAGCAAGAAAAATGAAATTAAAATTAAAAAAAAAAAAGAAGCAACCATATATAGAATTATTCACAGACCAATTAACAAACTAGAGTCTATTATCTTTTAAATAAAATTGAATTGAAAAATTTAGAGAGCAGCTTTCATTAAAAAAATGACGTTAAAAGTGATGTTATTTTATTACTTACGTATGGCTAAATCACGTTCAGTGTCACACCGACCCGCGTTTTAGATCGACTGCTGTCAAACTCCGTCAGCAACCACACACATGAGTAAGCTACGCCTATACGCATTAGCCATTTTATTGATGTGCGTCAATCATCAGATATATCTAGTGCTTGAAGGTGCCCCTGGTGTGAATCTGCCCCACTTCCCCCCTACGTATCTACGTATTGTTATATGGACCTATATTCTCCACACATTGTTTGAAGCACAGTCTTGTGTAGCCTACAAGAGTGTGCTTCAAAATTAATTTATCTTTAAACCTTTAAACAAGAATTATTCTAGAACGTGTGCATTTTGATAAAAATTAAATTCTTGATTTTGAAATAAAAAAAAAATTTTCCACCCCTATTGTCTTGTATATCATTGTAAAGGGCATCTAGAAAACTGTAAAATGACACATCATTCATCTTTCTATTTCACCCCTAAGAAATTTTATAGCAATTTAAATAGATGTGGATAGGTTGATTAATTTGCCATTTCATATTTTTTAAACGAGTTGAGATATCAAGTCGAAATTGGGACTTTTCTTTAGTCCCTATGAATTGTACAAAATAATTCTATTTTCATAGAAATCTGAGATGTCGAGATTAAAAAGTGTGTTGATTTGATGTGGAATTACAAAAAATTTTACCTCTTATAATATTTTACTAACTTAAATATACACATATTTCCTCACAAAAAATCTGGTGGGATAACTTTAAATTACCGAAGGGAAGAGAACGTTGTGAGTTGTGTGATCAGTCACCCCAGATTTTTACAAATTTTATAATGTTCGATAGAGAACGTTGGTCACAAATACATTAGAAGGTTTTTGGAATGTCCTTAACGAGATGGAAACACCTCGTGAAATGCATGAAATTTTAATTTTTAAGTGACTCTGTCGTTTTTTCGCCCCCTTTGTGACAGGGGTAGAATAAAAGAAAGAAAAAGGTAAATCTCCCCTTCATGAAATATAAAAAAAAAATGTCAATTACTGGTACAGTGAGCGTCACAATTAAGTCCCCACCTGATAGTTTTAGCCTTAAGTATATGGTGTAGAATGAAATAATTTTAATGACCAAAACGTAAAATCTGGTACAGATGATATTATTTTATCTTTTCAAATTTAAAATTATTTCACCATTCGCCATATTATTATACCATATACTTAAGGCTAAAGCTATCAGGTGGGGGCTTAATTGTGGCGCTCACTGTGACATCTATGGTTTAACATTTAGTTTTAATATAAAATTGGAAAAAATATCTTCGCCCCTCTTAAAATAAAACCCTAGCTTTGCCGTCTATCTTCACAATCAAGTGTTTTTCTCCATATTTAGGTTCCCTTGCTGATATTTAACTTCCTGCTAGCATTCTTTGTTAGTTAACAAGTTAGAAACGTCTTAATATTTAATTTTATAAAATATGATATGATAATTTCAAAAGTTGAGAGAGAGGATCGATTTAATTAGGGAAATGATGAAGACAACTCGCTCTCTCTCTCTCTCTCTCTCTATGAACCTAACAACTAAGTAAGTTTAATTTATACAAGGCAAACTAAATCACTCTTATCAATTGTCAAATATCTTGACGGGCTCTTCAAGGGCTTAATGAAGAGATGTCTCCCCCCTCCTCCTCCCCCGCTTCCTCTCTCACTTCAACTCTTTGCTTAATATTTCCTCTATTGATTTATCTGACTTGGTTATTATTAGGTTTTAGTTGTATATAAGTTTCTTTTTAATTTAATTCAAAATAAACATCCCGGGGTTACAGAATTTGTTGCTTGATTGATAGGCAGCCCAAATCACACTTTCGGCTCCTGCATAGTGAACCTTTAGGGACACACAGGGATATACGCCCGCACCAGGGACACACACAGAAGATCGAAAGTGACCAGAAGAAAAATGAGTGTCCCTGGTGCGGGCATGTGTCCTTAAAGGTTCACTATGCAGACCTGCTGCGGGCGTGTGGATCCCTCGATCATTTTCTGGGAGACAGAGACAGACTGACAGATTGATGGACACTCCGCAATTATATATAGAGGAGATTTTTAACTTAATTAATATTGTATTTAAAACATGAGAACTTGTATCTAACACAAACTCATAGGCATTATTTTTATTTTTATTTTTAAATAGCTATTGACCACACGTATATCTAGCTACCTAATCAAAAATCATTTATAATTTTTTTTTTCCAATAAAGAAGAAAAAAAAAGGAAAGAGAGATTAGGGAATTTTTTTGAAGGTTGGCTTTTTTTTAATAAAAAGCCATTAGTCGGTAATAAAATCCCATCAATTAATTATTTTGACAGAATAGTTTGTATTCTTTCATTAGGAAATGAACTCTCTCTTCTCCACATAACGTTTGATGCTTGATTATCGAAAGTGAACAAAAAATAAAAAAAAAAAAGAGAGAGAGAAATGAATGATTATGATTTGGTTATATAATATAATAGAAAGGGAAGTTGATTGAAGCGATCTGCAGCAATCCAAGGGACGAAATAATCTCAGAGTTTTTGAACTCTTCACTTATCCTCCCCCCGTGACTGAGCGGTTATGAATATTTATTTAAATCATTTCGATACAAAATGGTGTAAATAGATGTGCCTGGATTATTTGTATCGTAATGTTTCTCGTATATGGTCTAAGAAGCCGAAAAAAACACGTTTTCATTGGTAACAAAAAAATTCCTCCCCCTCCTATCTCTACAACAAACTGCTTTAGCGACTTTTCTTTTAAATCTTATGCTATTTAAACTTTAAGTGATACTTAAACAATACAGAAAGTCATAAGAATACCTAAGGTCCGAACCCACTCCCACCCCCCTTGGCTTTTAGATTATCAATATTGGCCAAAGCCTCTCAGTCAGGGGAGGGAATGCTTTAGCGGCTTCCAAGAGTAAAGTTTGCTTCAAACAATTTTCTGGCCAAAATGGGAATATAAATTTTAAAAAGAATCTAAAAAATCTGGTGTGACTGGCGCACAGCACACAACTTTCTCTTACCTTCGGTAATCGAAAGTTGTGTTCTGTGCTTGTCACACCAGATTTTTTGTGTCGACATATATTTAGTTCCCGACAGTACGGAACATTGGAATTCAGATGTAAAATTTATAAGTATGGGAAAATATTTATATTTTGTTACCATGGCAACCATTTCTCCTATCCTTCCCTATGAAATACAAGAGTAAAGTGGTCTTCAGAAGATTTCAATCGCAAAATGAGAATATACATTTTAAAGAGCATCTAAAAAATAATTGATTTTTGAATTTAAAAAAAAATCGTTGGAGCAAATTTTGAGAAAATCGAAAAAAACTGAAAAAGTACATCAGTAAAGTACTAGTACTCTTTGGCCGATTTTGATTAAAAGCTTATTTTTCCGGTCCAGGAGGATGTTTAACTTAAATATAAAATTTCAGCCTCATAGCTCAATTCCTTCATGCTTAAAATTGAACACAGACACACCCACACACCCACCCACACACCCACACACACACACACACCCCCACAGACAGACCATGTCGCGAAAACCACTTTTTTGGATTCAGGGGACCTCAAAACGTGAAGATCCATCAAAATCTCGACATCGAATTTTTTGACATGAATCCAATACTTTCTCTCTATATATATATTACATATATACATAGGTAAGAGAAAGTAAAAATAATTATTTTAATCAATATGGTTAGAGCGAATTTTTAGAGAATAGAAAAAATCTGAAAAAGTACATCAATAAAATACTAGTACGCTTTGGCTAAACTCTTTTTATTAAAATCCTCGAGAGGCGTGGCTTAAGGATAAAATTTGAATAGCGAGAGTTTAGTCGATTTCAGTAATGCCCTGAACTCACATTTTTTGTTTGAAATTCATTAAATTTATTGTAGATTGAAGGTTTCTGGATGTCTCCAATGAGCAACAGCTAGTAGTTTTTTCAATTTATTTATTAATAATTAATGTGCCAGGGCCGACGTTTCGGTTACATATAGGACCATCATCGATTTTCAAACTTTATCGGCCAAAGAATACTAGTAGTTTATTAATGTGTGCTTTTTTTATATTTTTACATCTCTTCAAAATCTACGACTTAGATTAAAATCAATAAATATTTTTTAGGTGCTCTTTAAAATATTTATTCTCAATTTTTCCTTAAAATTGTTTGAAGCACATTTTTCTTTATAATTTTTAGAAATAATAGAAGAAATAGGTGTCATTGTAACAAAATATAAATCTACTGTAAATATCTATCTCAGCCAAAAACATCGGAGATGCAAAAAGGGGCGCCTCGCATTATTTTTGCCCAGCGTCGAGGTGAAATCAAAAAAATGCGCCTCGCTTTTCTGATTTATATAAAAGCGAGGAAATATTTTCACTTAAATAAAACCCCTACAGAATTTTATTTGTTTCATATATCCTCGCTTTTATATAAATCAGAAAAGCGAGGCGCATTTTTTGATTTCACCTCGACGCTGGGCAAAAATAATGCGAGGCGCCCCTTTTTGCATCTCCGATGTTTTTGGCTGAGATTTCACTTCTTTTTGTGAAATATTACATTTAAATTTTATTTAATAATTTTTGCTTATTAAATATTAAGTTATCCCATGAATAGATCTTTTAATATGCATTCCAAACAGTAAAAAATAAATACATCGTTTGGTATTAATTCAAAATGATAAACATAGGATTTCACCAAATTTTATAAAATTTTAGGATTTTTATTTTTATTATGTTGGTAAGATGTAAATACATCGTTTGGTATCCATTCGAAACGATAAACATAGGATTTCCCTAAATTTTATAAAATTTTAGGATTTTTATTTTTGTTATGTTGCTAGGATGTAAATACATCGTTTGGTATCCATTCAAAACGATAAACATAGGATTTCACCAAATTTTATAAAATTTTAGGTTTTTTATTTTTGTTATGTTGGTGGAATGTAAATACTTCGTTTGGTATCCATTCGAAACGATAAACATAGGATTTCACCAAATTTTATAAAATTTTAGGATTTTTATTTTTGTTATGTTGGTAGGATGTAAATACATCGTTTGGTATCCATTCAAAACGATAAACATAGGATTTCACCAAATTTTATAAAATTTTAGGTTTTTTATTTTTGTTATGTTGGTAGAATGTAAATACATCGTTTGGCATCCATTCGAAACGATAAACATAGGATTTCACCAAATTTTATAAAATTTTAGGTTTTTTATTTTTGTTATGTTGGTAGAATGTAAATACATCGTTTGGCATCCATTCGAAACGATAAACATAGGATTTCACCAAATTTTATAAAATTTTAGGTTTTTTATTTTTGTTATGTTGGTAGGAATGTAAATACTTCGTTTGGTATCCATTCGAAACGATAAACATAGGATTTCACCAAATTTTATAAAATTTTAGGATTTTTATTTTTGTTATGTTGGTAGGATGTAAATACATCGTTTGGTATCCATTCAAAACGATAAACATAGGATTTCACCAAATTTTATAAAATTTTAGGATTTTTATTTTTGTTATGTTGGTAGGATGTAAATACATCGTTTGGTATCCATTCAAAACGATAAACATAGGATTTCACCAAATTTTATAAAATTTTAGGATTTTTATTTTTGTTATGTTGGTAAGATGTAAATACATCGTTTGGTATCCATTCGAAATGATAAACATAGGATTTCCCTAAATTTTATAAAATTTTAGGATTTTTATTTTTGTTATGTTGCTAGGATGTAAATACATCGTTTGGCATCCATTCGAAACGATAAACATAGGATTTCACCAAATTTTATAAAATTTTAGGATTTTTATTTTTGTTATGTTGGTAGGATGTAAATACATCGTTTGGTATCCATTCAAAACGATAAACATAGGATTTCACCAAATTTTATAAAATTTTAGGATTTTTATTTTTGTTATGTTGGTAGCACTTCTTCTTATCACGTTAATCTATTGTATTTCTATCTGAATGGATTTATCCTAAAAATTGTTATTCCATTAGGGATGAAAATTACTAATATTAATAGATATGTTCCTAGATGACGTCATCAGGGAGCAAAATAGTCAAAATTGTCTTTTCGCCATGTTAAAGATAGGACAAATTTGAAATTTTGAATACCTCTCAAAAAGTCACTTTTGATCCAAAATGAAATTTTATATCAAAGGTATCGGGTTTTTGATAGTATCTATTTGTATTTTAAATTTCATCCAAATCGGTCCAGCAGGGAAACCTGTAGCTTTGTCTAAAAATTTGAAAATTGAAGAAAAGAATGAAAAAAAAAAAAGAAAAAAAAAAAAGGAAAAATAAGAGACTAACTTTTGACCTTCCGAAATCGGCAAAATCTCAACTTTGAGCCTCTGCCATTCTTTTTGGGACTGGAATTTTTTTTTGAATTTGTGCTCAAAATAATCCTTATTTATTCTAGTTTAATATAAAAAAAATTTGGCTCCGATATCTTAAAACCTTTTTGAGATATTCGCCCAGAAAGAGAAAAGTTTCTCAAAAAAATTTTTTCACGTCCCTATCTTTTATTAAGGATTTAAAATCATTCTTGATAATATAGTCTAGGGACGACTCGTCCATCTAAATGCAATGGGCCATTGGCATCTATTGGAATGTCAACTAAATGGTAGTATTAAGAGTTTCTTTGCTTTCTTTTGCTTTTCACATGCTCGGCGACGAGTCGCTCCCGCGACTCTTGATCTATCTAGATTTTCCAAATATAGAAGAAAAAAGGAAAATGCAAAGATCTGACCTTCCTTCCTCAAAGGTTGACTCAATAAGTGGGTTCGAAACAACGGGGTAACTAGCTTTTGAGGGCGGGTCGGGGGGGGGGGGGGCAAAGCTCAACTGGGGCGCGGTTTTTCGAGCTTTTTTTTAGTATTGGAATCTCGTTTGAGCTTTTTTTTGTACTCCGGAAAAAAAAATGCCGGAGATTTAGGTAAAATCCCGGAAAGTTGGATGCGCTAGGTCGCCTATGTTGGTATCGAGGTGCGCCAAAAGCTTGATGCGCCTGGGGCGTGGGGGGGGGGGGCGAGCGTCCCCCTTGCCCCAACCTGGATACGCTACTGGTCCGAAAGTGTATTTTACTTTTTTCTTAACCAGGAATCTTTCGTTAATATTAATTTTTAGTTAAATAAAACTTGAAAAAAATCAATCAGAGGTTTAAATTCGATAAAAAATTTAAAATTACATTAATTTTAATAAAAGAATTTTGAATAAGAGCCGAAAAAAATTGTGAGTTAATTCACGCAATAGAAACTGAGTTGAAAGAAAGTAAAATAAATCTTATAATTGAATTTATACAAGAATAATATTGCATCTATACATGTGTGGATAAAATGGAAAATGAATTATTCCAAATGTAAGTAGCGACGTAGCTCAGGGTGTAGTTGTGTGTATGTATGGTGGGGGTAACGGGTTAAAAGGGTTGGTTTTGGTCCTATTAGTGCATAAAACCACCCCCCTTACATCCGTCACACTGGAAGCTCTGGATAATGACGAAATGCCATTAGTGACTTTTGAATTCATTCTGATGATTGCTCACACCTCGCTCTCTCTCTCTCTCTCCTTTCAAAGGGTGTCAGGAGATCTCTAATTCATTCATTATTACCTCTATAATTTAGAGAGTCATGCGCCATCTGGAAGGCAGAAATTAAATTAAAATAATCCGGCTTTGACTGCTTGCCTATCTGGAGGTACAACATTTTTTATTAGGTTTAGGAGATTTTGCAGCCAAGGAAATTAAATAAAAAACTTATTTAATTATTAATCGTCGACGTTTCGGTTGCAAGTCGCGACCTTCCTCACGACGATTAATTGTTAGAATACAAGGTTGACACTATTCTAACAATTAATCGTCCTGAGGAAGGTCGCGACTTGCGACCGAAACGTCGACGATTAATTAATTAAATAAGTTTTTTATTTAATTTCCTTGGCTGCAAAATCTCCTATACCCAATTCAAAGTCTACAGCCACTTCTCATCACTAGTTCAACGTTTTTTATTCAAGAAAAATAAATAAATTGATTTAGTTTTTAAAACAAAATGTCTGTCTGTCTGTGTGTGTGTGTGTCTTAACAAAATATCTCAGGAACGAAAAATGCTAGGAGGTTGAAATTTTATATTTAAATTAAGCACCCCATCAAGGGGTGAAAATAAGCTTTTGAACAAAATCGGCCAAAAAGTACTAGTACTTTACAGAAGTACTTTTTCAGTTTTTTTCGATTTTCTCAAAATTTGCTCCAACGATTTTTTTAAAAATTCAAAAATCAATTATTTTTTAGGTTCTCTTTAAATTGTATATTCTCATTTTGTCATTGAAATCTTCTGAAGACCACTTTACTCTTGTTCTTCATAGAGAAGATAGTAACAAAATATAAATATTTATATTCATACTTATAAATTTTACATCTTGAATTTTAATATTATAGAGTAAGGTGGGGCAAAAGTCCGCGCGGGGCAAAAGTCCGAATCCTCATTTTAAAATCCCCGTTAGACTTGGCGTTGTTCTAAACAACTTTGTTAGGTTGGTAACAACAAGAACAGATGATGATTCGAAATTCAATAGCGTGTTTGAAGCCGATTGTTAACAATGAGCAAAGTTATGTTTTTGTCACCTTCCATCTAATATTTATGGAAATTCTCATGGTTGCAACATGTACCAGCATGCACTTTTCTAACTATCTAATGTCTTTGATTGCAAGCTGATATCCCTATATAAATATTTTTAAACCTTTTTCTTCTCTACAGTTAACAATAAAAATTTTTTATAACACTTCGATGAAAATAGCTAAATGGGGCAAAAGTCCGCGGCCTCGACGGGGCAAAAGGCCCAATGGATCTCCAATGGAACAAATGTCACCCAATGGTATTCGAGTTTCTAATACCCCTACCTAGTAGTTTCTGGGTTTCTAATACCCCTACTTAGTAGTTTCTCGGATTAATGAGCCTAGGGAAACGTGCACGACCCGAAATGTTTATGCAGATTATGAACTTCAATCTTCCTGGGGACTAATTGTTATAAGGCCTATTGTGTATTTCTAATAAATAAAATGAATACATAAAACATACCTATACCTAATGTATTTCTTATTAAGTCTTTTTTATACCCTGGTTGGAGACGGTTGTTCGCTGCAGGGACAATTGTTTGCACCTAAGGACTTTTTGCCCCGCTAGTGCGGACTTTTACCCCCTCGGTGGGGCAAAAGTCCGCAAATAAAATTTTTTGTTTAAATACCTCTCCTACTTTTATGCTACCGAATTGGAAACCAAAAAAATTATGTAAGATAGCCAATTAACCAGGCTTTCAGGGGATGTTCCTATTTTTATTGTATCTTTCATAGGAAGGTCAAAAAAAATTCCCAAAGAAAAACTGCGGACTTTTGCCCCACCTTACTCTATATCGGCAGAAACTAAATATATGTAGACAAGAAAAATTTGGCGTGACAAGCACAGAACACAACTTTCGATTACCGAAAGCTCGAACGATTTTGTTTAAAAGTCATAAATGAACTATTTTTTAGATGCTCTTTAAAAAGTATATCAGTGAAATTTTTCATGGAAATCGTTTGAAGTACACTTTACTGATGTGGAGGCATTCGTAGCTCGCGTGGTCAAGTTTGGAACTTAAGTGCTAAGTGCAACTAAATATATCTCGACAGAAAAAATCTGGTGTGACAAGCACGGTGCACAACTTTCTCTTACCGAAGGGTAAAAGAAAGTTGTGTACTGTGCGTCCATTCACACCAGATTTGTAAGTATACAAAGCCCCGTGTCCAGTCATTTGAAGTAAATAGGGATGGGGTATAAAAATAAATTTTAATTTCAATAAGAATTTTGAAAGTAATTTAATATTTAAATTATATTTATTTAAATTTTATATTAGAATAATAAGCTCTCCGAATGTGGGCGGCGCTAAATAGCATTTTAAGATTTGCTTAAGTTATGAAAGAAAACTTAATATATTTTTAATTTTTTTCCTCGCCCACAAAATACAATATAATATACAAACATTAATTATTTAATAATTGATATAAAAAATTCCAGTTTTTTTTTTTTTTTTTTTTTTTTTACTTTTTTTTAGTTAACTTTGCCACGCGCTCGCTAATTTTATTTAAATTACTTTTGAAGTGTAAAGTAAAAAAAAGAAATATTTTTTTTTTTAACATAATGAATTGAATTGAATTAGGCAAATATAGAGCAGGGAAGAGGGGAGATGATATTCCTCCCACACATCGTCTGTATCCGCCCTACCTACCATCTTCCTTTCAGCCTTAATTTCTCTTAAACTTGATGGGAGAGAACTCGTTAGAAAATGAGAGTAGATTAAAAATAAATTAACTATCCCTCCCCTTCCCCCCACTTTGCCGAGGGTGAGAAAAGATCTATTTGTTAATTAAAGGTTTTAATGCAATGTAATTAGAGAATGAAATCATTTCAATAGTTCTTAATTTGTTCAATAGATTTGGTTCAGGTGGAGGTGAAAAAGAATAAAAACAAATTTTATTTAGAATTTTTTATATACCAGTACATGGGCGTACCCAGGATCAAATCTAAGGGGGGGGGGGGCATGGTCAGATCATGGTCGTCCAGGGGGGGGCAGATCATGGTCGTCCAGATTGTGACATAGCTATTTTTTATATAGAGGGGAAAAGCCTTCGAATTAAAGGCCTGAAAACCCTCGAGTCCTAACAAAATGCCCCCCCGCTGGGTACGCCAATGTACCAGTATAATATAAATATATATTTTAAAAAAATTCTTGGACAGGCAGTATGAAAATACAATTTTTTAAAGTGAAACTTTTATTTGATGACCTCATAATTTTTCGCCCTTCTATCCAGTGGCGGATTAATGCAATTTTGTCGGGGGGGGGGGCGGTTTTTTTTTATTTTTTTTTTTATTTTATTTATTTAAGGACTTTGTGGGCATCTATGGCCATTTAGACCCCTTTCCTATTTATTTAAATTGATTGGTAACAAATTCAATTGAAATTAAAGCCCGGAAATCAACATTTCTTTAGATTACTAGTTTTTATAACATTGTGAATTTCTTCTCGGGGGGGGGGCGATCGCCCCCCCCCCCCCCCCCCCTTTAATCCGCCCTTGCTTCTATCAGCATGTCGCGTACAAGCCGTGACGTTACCTGCCACTTACACCATGTTTCTTTTTTTATTTAAAAAAAAATATATATTCTAATTAGTTGGCATATCACGTGCAATTTCAGGATAGAATATTCTTTTTATAAAAATATTGAAAACAATATTTGTGTGTTTTGTACATTTAATAAAATGTTTAAATACTTAATAAATCTTATATTATAAATAAATAAATATATTTAATATTTATTGAATTTCTCCTAAGCACGAGTTAGAGAGTTTTTAAAAAGACGACTTTCAGAAATGATTAATCGAAAAGTATCAAGTTGATTTCAAAATCGAAATCGAAAATAGTGTGGCCGACGATTGCAGGGTATGCAGCATTTCGTAACGTTTCTAGGAGTATGATCAAGAAGTTTAATTTACAAAAAAGATCTTAATTAACTTAAAAATCTGGTGTGACTGGCGCACAGCACACAACTTTCTCTTACCTTCGGTAATCGAAAGTTGTGTTCTGTGCTTGTCACACCAGATTTTTTGTGTCGACATATATTTAGTTCCCGACAGTACGGAACATTTGAATTCAGATTTATAAGTATGGGAAAATATTTATATTTTGTTACCATGGCAACCATTTCTCCTATCTTCCCTATGAAATACAAGAGTAAAGTGGTCTTCAGAAGATTTCAATCGCAAAATGAGAATATACATTTTAAAGAACATCTAAAAAATAATTGATTTTTGAATTTTAAAAAAAATCGTTGCAGCAAATTTTGAGAAAATCGAAAAAAACTGAAAAAGTACATCAGTAAAGTACTAGTACTCTTTGGCCGATTTTGATTAAAAGCTTATTTTTCCGGTCCCGGGAGGTGTTTAACTTAAATATAAAATTTCAGCCTCATAGCTCAATTCCTTCATGCTTAAAATTGAACACAGACACACCCACACACACACCCACACACACACAGACAGACCATGTCGCGAAAACCACTTTTTTGGATTCAGGGGACCTCAAAACGTGAAGATCCATCAAAATCTCGACATCGAATTTTTGACATGAATCCAATACTTTCTCTCTATATATATATTACATATATACATAGGTAAGAGAAAGTAAAAAAACAATACGAGTTGTATAATGACTTAAATCCTACCACATTTTTTATTCTATTTAAAAAAATTGACAAAAAAAGAAGAGAAATAAGAATGAAAAAAAAAAAATAAAATGAAAATGAATGAACGAATCAGAAACAAACAAAAAAAGTAAAAAGAGATTTCTTTACAATTACTTATTTAAATCAAAGACTTTTTATTTACGTGTAAAAAGATTTTTTTTTCTATTTAGCGAGGAGGCATTATAATCCCAATTTATTCAATCCATTTCAACTAAGAATGGGGAAAAAATATCCTTTTAAGCTTCTGTTATATATACGGAGTCAATAGAGCCAGCTCCGTCTGTATTTAGGGCACTCCCTGCTTGCGATGAATAAATACCTTTAAAGCCTTTTAACAAGGGGGAAAGAGGGAGAAGAAAAATAACATTCTATTTTTCTATTTATTTATTTATTTAGATATAAAACCAATAAAAATAAATAAATAAATAACGAATTGAAAGGTCAAAAATAATTTTTTTTTTTTCATTATTCAATAAACCACTCTTCCCCGTTATCTTTATAACAATGGAAATATTATAATTTAGA
>JAKCPI010022717.1:0-10948 GCA_023213315.1 Euborellia annulipes
CCATCTAGTGTGACCATCATGGGTCCGAACCCAAGCGACGTCCGGTATAGGAGGTAGGCACGCTACCAACTACTCCAAGCCTCGTGGGCAAAAATTCTTCTTTTCTTAATAGGCTATTTTATAAATAGTCAACATTCTCAATTCTAATCAATGATTTAAAAATAGAGCAGATATTATTAAAAATATAATTACCTAAAATTTCTTTGTTTCCTTTCTAAAAATACAGTCAGCTAATAAAATTTCTGAAAAATAATTGTTTAAAATTATTTTAAAAATCTGCAAACTTCAAAGTAAACCTTCGAGAATTGATGGAATTCAGGTTGAGCTGTTTCTTGAATATGTAAAAAAAAAAAACTCTTATTTCCTTTATACTGAATTTAACATGGAATTAAATTTTTATTATTTGAAACTCCGTCCGGGATTCCCGTTTATTTACCCGAGGTGCTTCCGAGCACGAAGACACACACCTCAAACCCAACAGGCCTCAGGCCGTAGACATCCAATCCAGTCCAGCTCAAGGGCGGATCCAGAGGTGTTTCTCGTGAGGGGGGAAGGGGGTAATCTGGTGTGACTGGTCGCACAGCACACTATTTTTTCTTAATTTCGGTAATTTAAAGGCGCATTCTGTACTTGTTTGCCAGAATATAAATACAAATCAAATTTTTAAAATTTTACATTAAAAATAATATTTTTTTCGAAAAAAAAAGTAATTCTTTTGATCCAACAGATCGCATTTTTTTTTTTTAAATGCTCTTTGATTGTTTTTAAATTTTGTTATTATAGAGATCCGCATTTATGGTGTTTGATCCTTGATGTCTTGTGTCAAAATAGCTGCAGCAGCACATGAACTGAGCCTTTCAACGTTAATTCACTCTCTGGCTTTGTTTTATTTCTAGTGAATCGTTTAATCAAGTCAAAGGCGAGTTCCTCCCCCAGGACAATGAATGTAACGCATCAGGATCACATACACAGACGTTTAGGAGGTGACCCTCACACTGTAGTCCATTGGCCACGCACAATCCATGTCAATCACCGTTATTATTATAATATTTGCATGTTCTGGACTCTCTAGTATTGTGTCGCACAATAGAGAGAGACGTGGGAGTCATTTCAGTCCAAAGGCAAAACTAATTGCCAAGAGCGAGTTACACACACACACACACACACACACACACACACAGAGCTAACTCAGTTGGTAAGCAAAACATCAAGTTGCTTGGAATTTGAGAGGAATGGATTCCAAGCTATGAAGGGTTCACTCTTAAATGAATCTAGGTCAAAGAATTCATGATGAGATTCCTTTAGTAATCCAATTTAATTTTGACCCTAGTTATGAGCACGAATTACCAAGATTAAATTATGTAAGTAGGTAACACTTTGCCAAAAAAAAAAAGTTTTCTTTATTCTTAATCAAAGACTACAATTGGACCATGTTACGCATTAGTGTGTCAAGCGCAAAAAAAAAAATTAAAAATTGAGAATATTGTTTCAAATGCTATAATTAATAATATTTTTTTTATGAAATATGTCCTAAAAAAATTTACATTTAATGTTACTTGCAAAATTGACAAAAAAAAAAATTATATATAATCCAATGTAAACAAAAAACTTTCTCAAAACTCGGTAGATGGCGCTTGACACACTAATGCGTAACAGGGTCCAATTCATCACATCTAACAGTCTTTATTCTTAGAAATCTGTAAGTGTTATTTATTGGCGAGGCCATACATCCCATGGCCCCCTGGGAATCCAACCCAGGATCTCCAGCCTTTCCTTCTTTATTCTTGATTATAGGAAAGTAGGCAACCCAAATGATTAACTCACTTTTTTTCAAAATTTAATTTTTCAAAAATATTATTTTTTTAATTTTGCCCTTTCGACTACTGAGGCCATTTAGTGGTTTCAATGTATTAAATATAATTTATTTTTAAAAAGACCGTGCAATGGACAGCACACTAATGTCCCGTAAAGGCCGCAGATCCTGGGTTCTATTCCCGGGAGCTATAGCCTCACCAACAAAAACATACACTCTTGTTAAATATATCTATGACTCAGTTAGTTCCGAATAGAGGTATTTTTTAATACTAATATTTTATTCACAAATATAGATATACTGTATATTCATGGGCGTAACTAGGGAATTTGGCTGGAGAGGGGGGAGGGAGGCATGGAACCAGCTAGGCCTCCAGGGGGCCTGGAAATTTTTCTTGGCGCGGGGACCTTCTGTGAGGGAGGCATGAGCTCTGAGGGTGAATAAATGAAATTACGCTTAGCTGAACTCTCTTTAATTTCTCATTCTAGCTACAAATATTTTATTTTTAATATATCGACGGCTACCAGGGGACGTTCCACACGCTGATTCTTCGCGGTCACCCACCCGTGGTCTGGCATCACTTAACCGCATCGGTCAAATTATTGATTCATTTTTAATAAATGAGCTCTAATATAAAGATACCTTGTCCTAAATACCTTAGTAGGTGTCAGGAGGTCCGTGCCAAGCAATTAGTTTTTCTAAATTATATTGGAAACTAAAAACAGTCAAAGCCCCCGAGTTTGGCGTGGTAGGTAGCGTGCCTACCTCCTATACCAAACGTCGCGGGTTCGGACCCAGGCAGTCCGATGATTTTATTTAAGCCATTTGGATACCAGATGGCTTAAATAGAAATGCCTGAACCCACAATATATATATTACTTCAACGGTTATCGTCTAAAAGTCTTAAATGGCCTCAGTTGCCGAAGAGACTGTGTGAATGTGTGTGTGAGTGTGAGTGTGAATGAGAAAAAAGTGTGAATGTTTTGAAAAAAAAAAAAAAAAAAAAAACAGTCAAAGAATCTGTGAAAAATAAATCTTGAAAAATGTTCATAAAAGATAAAAAAAAAAAAAAAAGGAAGATCGAGTCACGATGCAGCTCATTCGGCATTCGATCGTCATCCAAAATAGTTCTTCTCTCTCTCTCTCTCTGAGTGACGAAATAAGAAATAGGCCAAGTCAAGGGATGAAAATTTCTCAATCGTTTCAGAGGAATCAAAAAAAAAAAAAGCAAGTGAGAAGACGCAAACAGTTTGTATCTTGTATTTTGTATCTCAAGACGAGACACATCTCATCTATTTAAAATTTAACAAGTCAAAAAAATTTATTCCTTCTACTATCACTTTTTCTTATATATAGTCTACTCTATGTAATATTCATAAATTTATGTTAAATCTTGGTTTTTTTGAAGCTTTTTTAAAGTGAAACTTTAATTTTATGGCCTCAAATTTTTTCGCTCTTCTATCAGCATGTCGCGTTACAAGCCGTGACGTCACGCTACAAGCCATGACGTCACAAGTCGTGGCGACAAAAATAGGAAAGTTGAAATTTAATATATATGACCAATTATAAAAAATAATTGTGAGATTTAATTATTCAATTTTTAAATTGATAAAATATAATTTTTAAAATAATTTAAAATGATTCAAATCTTCAATTACTAAATAAATATCGAGTATAGGAGACTCTGCAACCAGAGAATTAAATAAAAAAACTTTTATTTAATTATTAATCGTCGATGTTTCGGTCGCAAGACACGACCTTCCTCAGGACGATTAATTGTTAGAATACAAGTTTGACAGTATTCTAACAATTAATCGTCCTGAGGTAGGTCGTGTCTTGCGACCGAAACGTCGACGATTAATAATTAAATAAAAGTTTTTTATTTAATTCTCCGGCTGCAAAGTCTCCTATACTCAATTCAAAGTCTACAACCACTTCTCATCACTAAATAAATATTGTTCTCAGTTTTTAACATGCGTCTATTGATTTCCCATTTTCCAATTATTAAGTCAAGATTAAAAATGCGATTTTAATTGAATAATTTTCTGAAAATTTTCAGTTAAACGCCTACGATCCGAAAAAAAAGTTTCACTTGCATCGTGTTTTCATAAAACCACACAATGTTTTTTTTTTTTTTTTTTATATATATAACATATTTATTTAGGATTGATACTTTGGGTCTTCTTCATCTTTTGTGTTGATTGACAAACGATTGAATGAATGCAATTGGGATGCGAATTGCAGAGAGAGAGAGAGACAAAAGCGAATGTCTGTAATTTACGAGTTGGAAATGGTTTTGTGTTTTTAATGACAAATATTTTATTATCCATCTCTCTCTCTCTCTCTGTTTTGCTTCGTTTTTGGACTGTATGTGCAATACACCTTATATATGAGTGTGAGTGAGAGAGAAAATATATATAAAACTCGAGAGAGATGTGAGTATCATGATTTATATGAATGCACCCCCCCCCCCTCACACCTCTCTCTGAGTTGATCTAGTACTAGTGTGAAAGCTTGCATCTGATTGGTTCAATATTAAAACTGCCTGGCCCTGTTTGAATTTTGAAAATGAAATGAGAGAGAGGGATTGGTGACGCATTGAGGAGGCCTCGGTGACGTCACGATTTATGGAGCGTCATAACTTTGAGCTTGCTCCAATTAATGTTACGTCCATTCCAGTTGTACACACACTCACTCACGCACTCATCATCCTTATATAGTATACCGTATCTCATCACTTCCGGGGGATTCATTTTATAAGTGTGTATGTGTCACATGATCTAAAGTATTATTGCTGCGTTAGACCCGCTATTCAAAAAAAAAAAAAAGAATACAACAATCAAAACCACGGAAGTAAAGTAATAACATTTAATAGAGAATTTTGAAATTTTATTATTATTATTCCGCTATCGTAAAAAAGAATAATAAATTTCTTTTTTTTTTTAAGGAGTTTTTATATATATAGTTCCGGGTTAACCGAGCCTGAGCTCGGTTTTTTTTTTTTATAAAATTGGAAAAAAACTAAAAAAAAAACAAATACATCAGTAAAGTACTACTACTTGAAGAGCGTAATTTGATTTGTATAGAAGAAATAGGAATATATTTAAAATTTGAAAGAAATTGTAACGAGAAAACTCACTCATCAAAGGAAACATCAATAAAAACACCAAAATAAGAAATAACAGTCCAGGAAGAGTTTTGAGGAATAGCAACATTACTGAGTGGTTACTTGGAAGACTTATGCCTCACGAGAAAACTTTAATCATGAGTTAATTATATGAGAGAGGCGATGCGTAAGCCTTGGCGGCCTGGAGACAATTAAAAATTATTATTTTCAATAAAATTAATTAATAATAATCAGAAATTAGTATTTTAATAATAGATTTTAAATAATAAGTATTTTTCTACTAATTAGTCTTGTTGACATTATTAAATTAAATAGACCTACATTTTAAGTAATTATTGATATAAAAAATTAAATTTACAAAATTGCACATTAATTAAAATTTAATATTCGTGGATATATTCTAAAATCGTGGGTCCGAAAGGGTAAAGAGAAGGAGGGTTTGACCAAGAGGCAAGGTCACTAGGCTTTGACCATTATAAAATCTTTATTGAGAGTAATCTTTAAAGGGAATTTCAAGAAAATTGGAAAAGCTAAAAAAGTACATCAATAAAGTACTAGTACTCGAGGTTTCCCAAACATAAGATCTAGCACAATTTCATATTGGGACCAGAAATAGTAGGCCTATTTATTTAAAATTTGAAAAAAAAATCGTTAGAGCCGTTTTCGAGAACTGATATGCTTATATATAAACAAAAGTACATTGCTCGTTTAATAGTATTAAATTTTATCCATTCAAGCGCACAGTGGGGGGGAATTAGACTATTTTTTTTTTTTTTTTGGAATGAGTGCATAAGGTCCGAAGACCTATAATGACCAGTGGTCACATGCAGCCAGGAAGAAAATAAAAACAAAAGGAGAAGCATAAAAGGGGAACTCAACTGGGGGGACTGAGAAGATGCCTGTTGAGGTTAGACTTGAAAGTCTGAAGATTGTAGGTTTTGGGGAAGATAGACGCAGGGAGCTTGTCCCAATCATGGGACAAAGGAAGATTGGAATTGACTAGTTCTGTTAATCGTGATCTGAACAGTATAGGGATGCTGGGTGGCTTGTGTTCCATGTATATGTTGCATTGGATGGGATATTTGATTTTAATTCGGCAGAGCATTGACCATGGTAATACCTGTAGAAGAGAGAGAGTGCAGACAGGCTTCTTCTATGATCGGTAGGGATGGGGTGAGGGTAGAATCACCTATCAGTCTAATTTCACGCCTCTCTATGGCCTCGACGCCCCCTCGCCAAAGGTGGGAACCAGATTCAAGACACGGCCGAATTTGGGCTTTATAGAGGGTTAGGAGTTGTTGGGAGGAAAAGTAACGCTTTGTTTTGAATAGGAAACCTAATTTCCTTGCGGTAGATTTAACCACAGAAGAGATGTGGGTGGGGGGACTATATTTAATACTAGCTATAAAATAATTTCAGGTAAGCTGTGTTGATGACACCTTGACGTGATGACGTTAATTTAATTTCATCCAATCATTTTTCAATTCCATTATTAGAGATTTAAGATATCATTTATTTTAAATAAATGTAACAAAATTCTCCTATATTCTGTTGTTTTATTGTATTAACAACTGATAGCCCTCGGACTTGGTGTAGTTGGTAGCCTGCCTGCCTTCTATACCAAGAGTCGCGGGTTCGGGTAAGCTTTTAATCCAAAATCCGCCAAAAAGTACTAGTACTTTAAATCTGGTGTGACAAGCACAGTAGACAAATTTCTTTTACCAAGGGTATGAGAAAGTTGTATGCTGTGCAATCAGTAGCACCAGATTTTTATGTTTACGTTTGAGAGGCTAAACCCCATCTTCAGGACAAGGTGTATTCGTCAGGTGTCAGGGGGGAGAAGGAACCCTTTCAGCCCCTTCAACTCTAAAATCCTAATTACAAATAAAATCAGAAAATGGGTCCCTCCCCTCCCAATTTGCCAGAAAAAAATATTAATATTATGATTTTGATCATTAGTGATAATTTGAACTAAAATATAATAAATCATTGTTACAAAGGGTCCCCTTTGAATGGGCCACCTCTCCTAGAACAAAAATCATGGCTCTGTCCCCTTTACAAAATAATAGGCCACTGTGGCCATCCATCTGTGCTAATACTGTATTAAGGTGCGCGTCTCGGGGTGCTAATTTTGGGAGGTTCCAGCGGCCACAATTTTGAAGCTATCGACCTCAATTTTTTTTTTTAATTAAAGCTATTTAAAATGTCTACAACTTATAGAAGCCCTTTTTTTGATTTTCGAAAAAATAAATTTTTTTTTTAGATTAATCGCAATAAATAAAAGATATTTTTAAAAAATTCGCTCTATATCTTATAGATAATTAAATTAGTAATCATTGTGTTAAAAAATAATTAATTTTCTACCCTTAATTAATCAGCTGGAATCTTTAAAATGAAATTGAATAAATCCCTTTGTATTCCTATGGGAAAAACTAACGCCATCTCTTGCCGCCTAGAGTAACTCGGTAGTCAATCGTGTCCTAACAGTTTTTCGAGACGCGCACCTTAATATAACTTAGATATTCATAACATACAGTATTTATGCCTAAATTTGAGGCAACTCGAGAAATAGCACAGCACCAAACATATAGGCTACATCGGTGTTAATTGAAGCTCAAAATTGTTTAAGATGATTGTACCGATAGAGAGAGAGAGAGAGATTGGAAAATAAAATTCATTTGCCCGGGACAGGGTCTCGTGGTCGAAGGCCATCATCCATCCGCCCACACTCACTGGCTCCAGGGGCCAGTCTTAATCAAACGGCCTTAAATCACGGACCAAGTTATAAACTTAGAGAGAGAGAGAGACGACGAATGGGCAAACTTCATAAAATCTACGTCTATATAATTTAATTTAACTGCGTAATCGAAATTATCAAGTGAGAATAATTTAAATAGGCTCTCCTTTGCGTTGCCTTTGCTTTCCAAGAAATACTGAATATCTTAAACAGTGGAAATTATATAGCACCATGCTTCTTGCTTGCTTGCTTTCTAATTCAATTTATAATAAATATGATATGTCGGATAAGAGAATTATAGAGAACGTAAAAAAATTGTAGGTTAATTATATCAAAATGTTTGCCAATGAGTAAGCTATTGTACATTAAAAGTGATTTTTGATCAACAGCTTTCAAGATTGTTGTTGTTAAGCAATGCCAAAGCTCGGCTGAATGCCGGTCGGGGGGCTCTGAGAAACAAGCGGGTGGATTGGTTATTACTTGCACAGTATTTTAGGGGGTGAGTTTTCGAATTTCATTTTACAAAACTATTTAAAAAGAAAACTTATTATTCCTACAAATAAAACACTCGGTTATAAAGATTAACACTTAATAGGTCGAGACGTAACTATAATATATATATATTGATTGGTGCCCCCCGCACGCGGGGGTGTTATTTACGCCCTTGTTAATAGGTATTAATTAATTAAATATGTTTTAATTTACAACAACAATTTCGTGAAATTGATAACCAAGTGTTTTATTTGTAGACTATTTTAATTTTCAACCTACAGTCGAAACTTTAAATTAGGAATCGACCGAATATTCGGTTTCGGTCAGTTTAGGCCAAAATCCTGGTTTCGGCCAAAAAGTAGCCGAAACTTTTGGCCGGCCGAAAACCTGAGTCTGAAAAGATGGGATGAGACTTGCATGAAAAAAAAGTTCAAATGATTTGCAAAAAGTGGAAAAGGTCCGGAAAAAATTTAGTCTCCCTAAAAAAAAAAGTATAATGATTTTCACGAGAGGGTAAAAAAAATTCAAAAAAAAAAGGTAAAGTATATGAATTTTTTATAGGAAATAAAAGTTTCGGTTTCGGTTACACTTCGGCCGAAACTAAGATTGAGGCTGAAATTCGGTTTCGGTTTCGGCTAAAAATCTTGTTTCGGCCGGACCCTACTTTAAATATTATTTTTGTTTAAAATAATGTTCAGTATAGGAAGAGAATAATTTTCCAAAATTATTTTAATGTCAGAGACAGCGAACACAAAATATGCGTTGTTGTATTGTAGAGCTTTAAGTTTATCTGTTCCTAGATAGTAAGTGCCAAAAGAGTCCAGGCAAATGAATCGGAGTCTTCTGCTGTAAGCGATAAAAAGTAATCGATGCTGATTTGAAAAAAATGCTCAAAAACAAAAAAAGAATATTTATTACGATTCATTCATATTCTAAAAGAATGGTCACTCAATTCCAGAATCACAATATTCAAAATAATTTTTTTTTCTTTTCCCTATTTTCTGACTTCCTAGTTTTTTTTTTTTTATTATTCCCATAGTATCTTCTTTCTTCTTCCAAGAGATCAAAATTGAATCCCTAAAGGTTGTCAGAAATTCAATAGGGAGATTTTTTTTTGAGTTGAAGAATATTGGTTACATTTCCTAATACGAAATTCAAATAAAAAAAAAAAAGATATTTTCATAGGCTTGTCTACTCTCTAAAGTCCGAGCGAGATCAAAAAGATAGAATTCGAAAAAGAATAAATTCGAATTATTTGATTTTCTATTAAGGGAGAGAAATTGAAAATTCTAAAATTGATTTAGCTGTAATTGATTGAAAAGAAAAAGTAACAATCGAATCTTCGAATTATTTTTAAAGATTTAACAAGGCTACCTTTTAACTTAAGGGGGTTCAGGAGCGACGTCTGAACGTTCCCATAAAAAAACTGACTTTTATAAGGAATTTTTCAATGCGGTTTTTTTTTTAAATGAATTGTTGTAAGAGATTATTAGAGACATCGAGCTATAATTTTTTTAATGACTTATTAAAAAATCTGGTGTGACTGGCGCACAGCACACAACTTTCTCTTACCTTCGGTAATCGAAAGTTGTGTACTGTGCTTGTCACACCAGATTTTTTGTGTCGACGTGTATTTAGTTCCCGACAGTACGGAACATTTGAATTCAGATGTAAAATTTATAAGTATGGGAAAATATTTATATTTTGTTACCATGGCAACCATTTCTCCTATCTTTCCTATGAAGCACAAGAGTAAAGTGGTCTTCAGAAGATTTCAATGGCAAAATGAGAATATACATTTGAAAGAGAATCTAAAAAATAATTGATTTTTGAATTTTAAAAAAAATCGTTGGAGCAAATTTTGAGAAAATCGAAAAAAACTGAAAAAGTACATCCCAGTAAAGTACTAGTACTCTTTGGCCGATTTTGATTAAAAGCTTATTTTTCCGGTCCCGGGGGGTGTTTAACTTAAATATAAAATTTCAACCTCCTGGCTCAATTCCTTCATGCTTAAAATTGAACACGCACACACCCCACAGCACACACCCCACCCACACACAGACAGACCATGTCGCGAAAACCACTTTTTTGGATTCGGGGGACCTCAAAACGTGAAGATCCATCAAAATCTCGACATCGAATTTTTGACATGAATCCAAAGGCCTACTTTCTCTCTATATATATATATTACATATATACATAGGTAAGAGAAAGTAAAAAAACTAGACTATTATGAGAATTTTTTATGGGTTTTTTTAATGGAATTAAATAAGAGATTGGGGGAGGCTAAAAAATTATCGCCAATTAATTTTTTTTGTTATCAAGCAAATACAAAGAAAACAATCCCGTCCCAATAATCTTTAATTTTTTTAAATTTAAAAAATGAATTTATTGTTATTATTAATCACATATTAATTAAGAAATTTTTTAAAATAAGCTTAGATGATTTATTTAAAAATCAACTGTCAAATTAGTTCAGCATTCTTGCAATAGATGGCAGACTAGTCTAACAGCCGATCCCCTAATAACTATATCCGCCTATATTTATATATTTTTATGCTTTCATAAAAGATACATAATATATAATAACAATTTATAAAGTATTTATTATTAAAAGATCAATGAAAAATCAACCAAATGCATTAAATATTATTAGCTACCATTCTAAGAGATCTCTATGACAATTTTTGAATTACTTGATTTTTTGGGCATACTTTTTATGACACATAACGCCATCTTAGCTGGAAAAACGCTGCGTAACCACTTCGCTCCTGTTCTG
>JAKCPI010022718.1:0-16516 GCA_023213315.1 Euborellia annulipes
ATTTAGGAGAAATCGAAAAAAAAACTGAAAAAGTACATCAGTAAAGTATTAGTACTTATTGGCCGATTTTGTTTAAAAGCTTATTTTCACGCCTCAGGAGGGGGCCCTAACTTAAATATAAAATTTCATTCTCTTAGCTAAATTTCTTCATGCTTAAAATTGAACACAACCACACAGACAGACCATGTTGCAAAAACCACTTTTTTGGATTCAGGGGACCTCAAAACGTGTTTAATTAAATATTACTGAAACATCTTGAAATCTAATAAATCGGCGGAAACTAAATATATGTCGACACAAAAAATCTGGCGTGACAAGCACAGAACAACTCACCAAAGGTAAGAGAAAGTTGTGTGCTGTGTGACCAGTCACACCAGATTTTTATATTTTTGTATCTATTTATTTTCTTAATATAATGAGGTAATTTTTTTTTTTTTTGTGAATAAAAGGATAAAAAATATAGTAACCATGAATGTTATAATAAATAAAATCTTGAATAAATCCGATTTTATTAGGGGTTAAAAAAAAAGAATAGAATAAAAACTCGATTGTGATTTAGATGTTTTTTTCATAAGACGATTTAAGTCAGATTTCGCAATTTTGTTCTCTTTTTGAACAAGAAATATTTAAACAAGTGTAAAAACAGCAAGGAAGAGAAAATAGGATACCGTTTAAAATAAATTGTTTTTAAAGCATTTCTTCTTTTTCAAAAAAAATAATACGGGTAAGAAAGACATAGTAAACGACGAGAAACTCGAGGGCGAGTTTTTTAATATAATGTATAATACTTTTTCTAAAAAAGCTTATAAAGTATTTTATTTAATAAACGAATGTGAGAAAAGAGGTAATTTTATTTATATCACCAAATGAATTGTTGCCAACAACGGTCTAAAATTAGTACAGCTTATCAAACACATAAAATTAAATTAAATAAAAAATATAAATAATAATAAAAAATAAATAAATTTTTTTTGTAATTAATACTAAACTCGTTATATAAAATTTAAATTAGAGACATCAATTGTGTATATAGACTTAATAACTAAGAAATAATAACTTAAAAGTGGTATATCGAGAGTGATAGAGTATGCAAAGAGTATAAATAAAAAAAAATAAAAATACCTATTGTAAATTATTTATTTTAAAGAAAGCTCAGGCTAATTAATTAAATAGCCTTATTAACTTCGAAAAAAAACATGTAATCAAATGTCAAACAGTCAATATATTAAAGAGTAAAATATTTAAAATGTTTGTTTGGCTTACCGATTATCTGGCACGTTGTCAACAATTATCCGTTGTTAAAAATCCCTGCACACAGTAGATAATCGCTTTTCAATTCACTTTTAATCGATGTATATGAATGTCACTTAATAAAAATAATAAATAAATAAATGTCAGTAAACGAAACAGGTGATCGGATTGGAAACAACACGTTGGGGTGCCTGACTTTGAATGAGCGGCGAGTCAGGGAATGAAGCCGGCAGCCGGCAGACGGTCGAGAAATGGAGGGATCCGAAGTTAACCGAAAAGAGCCGAACGGGCCCGAACGAGTACGAGATCATTTCACTTGGACATTAATGACGATTGATCAGTTTAATGGTTATTAATAGCATTTTGGGAGACTGGCAAATCCTGTGCAAATTAACGCTAATCCAACAACCTAAGCTTTCGATTAATGATCAAATAAATAAATACTTCATCAATTTTAAAAAATTTTAAAATATTTTTATATAAAATAATATAAAATTTGTTTTTTTTTTCCCATTCACACATCCATACACAGTATTTTCGGCAAATTTATGGTTGCAGTTTAAAGGGTCTGAACCCCCTAAGAGGGCCTGGGCTCCAGGAATTTATCCCTCCTCCTGCCCCCCTGTCTCTAACCATGTAAGCATGGGTGAGGAGTATTATTATCATTCATATAGGCCTAGTATGTAAAAAATTTTTTAAAGAACTTTTTACGATCTGTAAAAACTTGGATGACAAAATAATGGCATTCATTTTTAATGGTAAGAAGAAAACCCCGGGAAAGCTTTAGACAATAAGCTACTCTTTATTATGCACAGCTAAAAGTGCAAGGAAGGGCCCAAGTGCCATTGTAGGCCAATAATCTCTAATTGTGTTCTGGAGTAAACCAAAGGGGATCTCATTAAGGCGAAAAAGACACGTTCGAGTCAATTTTCCAGAAGAGTACCTTTTATTATTCTTTTCTAAGGGGTAACTTAAAATAAAATGTGATCTTGATTTTGTTTTCAGGGATATTTAAAAAAAACTTCTTTTTAATTTAAATATTAAAAAAATTACTATTGACTAATTTTAAACTTAAATATGGTGGGATCCAACAAGCGAAAAAAATTCAAAAATGGAAACCAAAAAGCATTTCTCATCATACGTAGAGAATGGTTAAATAAGGAGAAAACGGATGGTATTATGTTAAGATCCTACAGAAGACATAACAAAGAATGCAAGATTCAATGAAGTTATATCTTAGGCCACAGACAGAGGGGCAGGGGGCTATATCACCGGGGCCCGGAACGTTTGAGCATCATAAAATTCTAATAAAAAAATAATTTTTATGGTTAAAATTTCAATTAAAAAAAAATAATTTTCATGACTTTTTCCTAAGGGGGCCCGAGCCCTTTTAGCTCAAATCTTAAAATTATAGGTGGGGACCCATATTATTATGTAACCCCCGGGACCAGCCTATCCTAGTTATTTTATTTTATTTATTTTTTTTTTTATATTTAAGTTAGATACTTATTTTTCTTGCTCGTGTTCCTAACACATAAAAGTTTGGAGATTTTTCCTCAAGTGAGAAACGGAAAAAAAAAAGAAAACAAAGAAGTCTTTCAAGAACCTGCATGAGGTCGGATTTGGAGCTAAAAAGTTATTGAATGTATTACTTGATTGTAATTTCAAGATGGCAAATATTTATTAATTATTATAACCACTGGGGTGTAGGTGTCGGCAAATTTGTTTTGCTGGTATCGGTGTAGTTATAAAGTAAAATCAGAGAGACGTTACTCTAACGTTATTTCCCCCTTTAACTGAATGTCATTGAATAAAATTATAATAATTCCCCATTTTCAAAAACTTTTTAGTCCAGCCGAAAAAAAAAACCTGACTATGGGTCTGCAAAGGACCTCATCAGTCCAAATGTCTCTAAAAATACTTTTTCTCTATATAATTCATATATAGGATAAGAGAAAGTAAAAAAAAAATGAAATTTCTAAACATTAGTAGAATAGAAAAGTATTTATATGAAAGAATTTTATCAAGGGTTGCAAAAGCAACCTGGTAGCCAAATTTTTTCTTTAAATATTTTATTGGGCCGAAGTTTCGGTCTCGATAGAGGTCATCTTCAGGGATTAATAAGTGTCAAGAAAGTATATATATTTTACTTTAGGCAGCTATGTGTAATAATGCTCATCAGTTGAGAGATCTTGCAAATCTTACACTTAGTTGCCTAATGCCAAATATATATACTTTCTTGTCATTTATTGAGCCCTGATGATAGCCTCTATCGAGACCGAAATGTCTGCCCAATAAATATTTAAACAAAAAAATTTGGCTACCAGTCTCTGCTTTTGCAATCCGTCCTTGATACAACTCAACAGCCACAACCACAATATGAAAGAATTTTGTTTTCGATTTAACTATGCTTTATTTTTAAAATTTACAAATGTTGCAATGTTTCGGCCACCCATTCTGTGGTCTTCTTCAGATATAATTCAGCTAAGATTACAAACAATCCAGTCTGAACTAACAAGTTGAAAAAAACAACATGAGCGGATAATTTTATCTATTAATTTATTATTTAGGAGGTATAGAAAAATAGAAATTGGGTTTCTATACCTCTTATTTAATACCTTCTTTGAGTAATAAATTACAAAAATAAAACTCTAATTCACTCAGCGATTCTCATCAGATGATTTAGACCTCCGGAGTTAACAAATTAAATATTTTGCTGAGAATTCCGGAGAATAAATTATATAACTCTATTTTTAGTAATTAAATTATGCTAATTATCGCAAAAGGACAATCTAAATTACAAAGAATCCCCCAAAAAAGAAATAAAAATCTAAGATTAAACAAGTTTATGACAAGTTATTTTTTTTGCATATACCTGACATAGAGACCTACTGATTTCCTCTCTCACCCCCACTCCCTTGTTTGCTCCTTGCAATTGGCGACAACCACTTTTTAAAGGAAGGCACTTAATTATAAACATCCTGTAAAGAAAAAAATTGCCGGGTGTTCGCTTTAAAAATCGTTAAAAGGAGATTTGAAATCTCGCCTCTATCTACCCTTTTTTTTGTTAAATACTTCTTAATAATTAGTATTAAAAAAAAAATTCTTAAACAGGTGTTAAAAAAATATAATGAAAAACTTTTAAAAAAAATTATTTTATTTAAATTGAACTAAAAAGAGAGAAATAATTTAATTGTTCTTGTTAAAATTGTTGAATATTTATTATTTAAAATAAAAGCGAGGGGCGCACATTGATAGCTTAAGGAATTGTAGGCTATATTCTTAGAGACTCGGAATCACTTCGAAGAGCCCCACGCTTTTATTTTAAGTCATAAATATTCACCAATTTTAACAAGAACAATTAAATTATTTCTCTCTTTTTAGTTCAAATAAATTCACACAACTTTCTCTTACCTTCGGTAATCGAAAGTTGTGTTCTGTGCTTGTCACAGATTTTTTGTATTGAGATATATTTAGTTTCCGCCGATATATTAGAATTCAAGATGTAAAATTTATAAACATGGGAAAATATTTATATAGACAGACAGTCAAGGGCGGATCCAGAGGTGTTTCTCGGGGGGTAATCTGGTGTGACTCGTCGCACAGCACACTAATTTTTTTAATTTCGTAAATTTAAAAGCGCATTCTGTACTTGTTTGGCAGAATATAAATACACATCAAATTTTTAAGTATTAATTTTAAAAATTTTACATTAAAAATAAATTTTTTTGCGAAAAAAAGTATTTTTTTCGAATCTCGGGGGGGTAATTACCCCCTTTACCCCCCCCTTGTATCCGCCCTTGCAGACAGTCCATGTCGCGAAAACCACTTTTTTGGAACTTCAAAACGTGTATATGCATCAAAATCTCAACATCGAATTTAAAAAAAAAATTTAATAATTTAGGTGGGGTCGAATGTGGGCTTTCGTTCCCTCGAACCACACACTTAATGCAATCAGCGCTTATGGAGCGCCCAAGAAAGAACTCAATTTCTTGAAAGAATAAGTGTCCCTTGTACTGTATTTTTACAAGAGAAAACTGTTGTATCTTAATCCACAAGTAACGCTAATTTCCTTTAAATGAGGATATAAATTACAAAAAATTTCTATTGTTGTAAAGCTTACGATAATTATTAATTAAAATTGAAATTTTGATATAATTGATATTTTCTAAAGAAAAATTTAGTTGAAGCAATATAAACTTTTCACATGCAAAGTTGATATTAAAGGGATATTGAATACAATTTAATTAATTATCCCGCATCAGGACCACTCTAATCTCTTCTTGCTTTAATTAAATTACTCTATGGTACCCAGAAGCAAATTATTTTATATTATTGGAGGAGGTAATTGAGAGAAAATAACTTAATTTTTTTCATTTTATTTCCATTCTCACACTGACATATCGATTCCGGTAGGTATCATGTTCAAAGTTATAAACAAATGAAAAATAAAGTCTAGATATATAATCAAACTCATTTATTACAAAACGTTTCGACCTATTTTATTGTGTCATCTTCAGTTATAATATATAAGAGATGTAAAATACTATTATACATCTGAAGATGGCCGAATACCGAATAAAATAGGCCGAAACGTTTTGTAATAAAGGAGTTTGATTTAATAATAGAGGCTTCCTAACTGACTGTATTCCTCTTCATTATTTAAATCGTATTTATGTGATAGGAAAATGTATGTTCATTTTCAAAATTGTAATTCAAATAATTTTATTGCGACTTCTGGGATTCCTCAGGGATCCAATCTAGGGCCTCTACTTTTCTCCATTTTTGTTAATGACCTCCCCTCTATATTTAATTCAAATTGTCTAATGTATGCAGATGATCTAAAAATCTTTAAAAAGATTGAGTCTCCGGATGATGTCTCGAGTCTTCAAAATGATCTGCATAAATTAGAGAAATGGTGTACCATGAACCAATTATATCTTAATGTGAAGAAGTGTCTTGTTTTAACGTTCACAAGATCTAATTATCTAAAATCGGAATATTATATAAATAAAGTGAAATTGAATAATGTTGAAACAATATGTGACTTAGGTGTAATTTTCGATTCAAGATTAAATTTTAATATGCATATTTCATCTCTTCTTAATGAGTGTTATAAAATTTTGGGATTTGTGAAGCGATCAACAAGACACTTCTATAATGTAGAAACAATTAAGCTCCTATTTAATTCACTTGTTCGGAGTAAATTAGAGTATGGCTCTCAAGTATGGGACTCCTCACATGTAGAAAATTGTAAAAAATTGGAGATCTTGCAAAATAATTTTTTAAGATATTTATATTATAAAAAATTCAATCTAAGTTATCCTCGAGATTATTCTACTAATCACTTAAGAACAATTTTTAATTATGGGTCATTCCACGTCAAATCAACCAAAAAAATAAAAAATTTTCACCCATAATCTCAGATTTTTATGAAACTTGGTATGTTTGTTCTATATATAAAGATAAGTAACAGGACCAAATTTCAATTTTTTATCTCACTTAGTTTTCGAGTTATGGCACTTTAAAGTTTTGATTTTTTCACCTTGCGCGGCTTGGCTAATGTCAAACAAAATGTGACGTGGAAGAGAAAATAATTTCTCATTTGCTTATTTGACACCCAATCTTGATGAAATTTTTTTGGTAGATTCTTTAAACAATAAGGAATTAGAAAAAAAATATATCACGAATCTAAGTTAATCCTAAAATATAAAAAAAATTCATATTGTTGATTTTTTTAGTTTTGAAAACGCAAACATGGTTTAGCGCTAAAGCCAATATCTCAAAAGGGAATGAGATATTCAAGAAATTTTTTTTCTAAATAATCTGCATGAAATGGGCTTTAATTTAGTAAAATAAAATTTTTGTGTATTTTGTTCCCTTTATTTCTAAAAGTCCATTGCAAGTTTCAATATATAGTTTTACATGTTAAAAAAGTTTCAAGGGCAAAATGAAAATATACATTTTAAAGAGCATCTAAAAATTAATTGATTTATGAATTTTCAATAAAAATCGTTGCAGCAAATTTTGAGAAAATTGGAAAAAACTGAAAAAGTACATCAGTAAGGTACTAGTACTTTTTGGCCGATTTTGTTCAAAAGCTTATTTTGAGTGTCCAGGGAGGGTACCTAACTTAAATATAAAATTTCCAACCTCCTAGCTCAATCCTTTCATGATTTCAAATGGACACTGTGTGTGTGTCTGCTTAAAACTGAACACAGACGAAAACACAATCAATTCAATTGAAAGCTTGAAAGGATTGAGCTAGGAGGTTGAAATTTTATATTTAAGTTAGGTACCCTCCCCCGACACTCAAAATAAGCTTTTGAACAAAATCGGCCAAAAAGTACTAGTACTTTACTGATGTACTTTTTCAGTTTTTTCCAATTTTCTCAAAATTTGCTGCAACGATTTTTATTGAAATTCATAAATCAATTAATTTTTAGATGCTCTTTAAAATGTATATTTTCATTTTGCCCTTGAAACCTTTTTAACATGTAAAACTATATATTGAAACTTGCAATGGACTTTAGAAATAGAGGGAACAAAATACACAAAATTTTTATTTTACTAAATTAAAGCTCATTTCATGCAGATTATTTAGAAAAAAAATTTCTTGAATATCTCATTCCCTTTTGGAGATATTGGCTTTAGCGCTAAACCATGTTTGCGTTTTCACAACTAAAAAAATCAACAATATGAATTTTTTTTTATATTTTAGGATTAACTTAGATTCGTGATATATTTTTTTTCTAATTCCTTATTGTTTAAAGAACATACCAAAAAAATTTCATCAAGATTGGGTGTCAAATAAGCAAATGAGAAATTATTTTCTCTTCCATGTCACATTTTGTTTGACATTAGCCAAGCCGCGTAAGGTGAAAAAATCAAAACTTTAAAGTGCCATAACTCGAAAACTAAGTGAGATAAAAAATTGAAATTTGGTCCTGTTACTTATCTTTATATATAGAACAAACATACCAAGTTTCATAAAAATCTGAGATTATGGGTGAAATGGCCTGGTTGAACTGACGTGGAATGACCCTTATAGAAAATTAGAATCAAGGAGGAAATACCAGAAACAAGACTTTTTATTTAAATTGTTAAATAATAAAATAAATTGCCCCGAAATATTGGAGATATTGTCCTTTAGAGTACCTAGACCCAATAGCCGTCATCAAGTGACTTTCTCTATCCCTAAATGCAATACGGAAGCATATAGGGAATCCCCAATAATATCGCTGATGGACTTATTCAATATAAACTTAAATAACATAGATTTATTTCTGCTCTCGCACAGAGAATATAAAAATATCATATTTTCTATTCATAAATAAGAAGATTCTTAAGGTTGTATTTCTATCTCGAAACTGTACGTCTATATAAACTTTTTGTCAATCAGGGCTGTCTTAGAGAGATTTCTCTGTGGCCCTAATTAATTTACATTCTTGTATTTTATAAATTCTGAAAATAAAATAAATAAATAAATAAATAAATTTCTGTGATTGACAAAAATTTATTCAACTTAATTAGCTACCAATAAATTGAAATAAATAGAGCCAAGGCTTTTCCATTTGTAATTTTAATAAAAGACCTTTGATTTTTTTAAAAGTTGTTGAAATAATTCCAATTTTTTTTTAAATTATTTATTTAAGGTCTTTTTCGGCATCGGAGGTCATTCAGACCCCGTCTCTATTTATTTCAAATTATTGGTAGCCAATTAAAATGAATACATTTTTGTCAATCACAGCGAGAAATTGCAAAATTTTAAGGTTTTAAATTTTCCTCTGTGATTTAGTTTTAAATTTCCCTCTTTGATTAAACTTCCTTTTACTCTGGCCAATAAGCACCCTGAGAGGCACATGCACACAGGGAAAGGAAGTCAGCGGCTACCGCTTTATATATAGTAATTATAATTATAATTTTACAATTGCTTGTAGGTTTTATTTTTCCACATAGGTTTGAGGTTGAAAAAAATTATTGCAGTATTATAGAGGAAAGGGATGGGGTTACAGAAAAAAAAAATTGTTATCAATCCTTACTATTTGGCTTTTCGCGAATTAATAATGCTGGTAATTACATTACATGTCATTCGATGATCGCGGTGCCCCATTTCAGAATTCCATTCAAATTAAGCTTATTAGATTATACGTAAGAATATTTATAAAATAGATAAGATCCGCCTTGGGATATGAAAAAATTTGTGAAACATATTTATTACAATACTTGACTGACTGCTATGGTTATGAAAGCATGCCTATCAAAAAAACAAACATTTTTCAAGGTTCGACTTCCGATCCCATGAATCAAAATGTAATCAGCATCTTATTAAATGGTCGTCCTTTTAGGCCTAAATTTAATGAGCCATAATCAGAGTATCTCGGTTATTTATAAAAATATTTTACTTCTGGTTTGGTTAAATTTAATCATTACTTTCTCTTTAGCAATAAATATAACCGGGAAAAACCCATTTCAAATATACTAACATAATTTCTCCATTTAAAGGGTGAATATATTCTCATATCCATTTTTTAGATATTAATAATAAATGTCAATAAAATTGAATTTACATATGAGAGAAGTTTGTAATAATACTTTGTTTTTACTGAGAATTGAACAGATCAATAAACACTAAAGAATTGATTTCTTTAAGGTCAAGTTCAATGTTATATAAAATAATAAAAACTATTTCTAAACTTTCTTTTACCTACAGTACATTTGTTAATACTGTATATAGCGAGAAAGTATTGCGACCATATTAAAAATTCGCTGTCGAGATTTTGATAGAAATACACGGAGGTAAAAAATATAGAAGTTGATTGGAGAAAGGGCAGGTTCAGCCAAATAAAAAGCCTTTATATGCTTCTCGACTCCGGAGACGTTTCGAGACAAATTTAATATCTCATCATCAGTCCGAATCAGTTCGAGATATTAAATTTGTCTCCTTTATAGCCTTTATATCTCCTTTATGTCTCCTTTGTTAGCCTTTATATGCTTCTCGACTCCGGAGACGTTTCGAGACAAATTTAATATCTCATCATCAGTCCGAATCAGTTCGAGATATTAAATTTGTCTCGAAACGTCTCCGGAGTCGAGAAGCATATAAAGGCTTTTTATTTGGCTGAACCTGCCCTTTCTCCAATCAACTTTATTCACAGCCACCATACTTCTATTTGTTTAAAAAATATAGAATTCACAAAATGGTTTGTGTGTGTGAACAAAATATCTCAAGAAGGAAAAGGAGTTTGAAATCTGATGGGACAGCACAAAGCACAACTTTTGAACACCGAAGGTAAAAAGTCGAATATTGTTATTCATTTTATTTATTTATTTATTCATATTAAATTTAACATAGAGCCTGATGGCTCCTCAAAGTGTACAAGTTTTATTAGGGAAAATAAATAATAAGCCAAGCGACGGCCAGACAACGAGCCATCAGATATTTATTTAAATAAAGGTTGTATCTGATAGAAAGAAATTAGATCAAATAAATAAATATATGGTTATAATAGAGCTAAATATTAAAACTCTTTTTGAAATTCTTCAAGCCGGGTCAAAAGTAATCTAAGTATATAACGATGCATGTATTGCAAGGGCATATACTGTACTTTAATGTAGTAACGCCATTGAGGATGTTTATTTATAAAGACATTCTTAACTCGTTTACACTTTGTCTGATTCGATCGATTCCCTTCTGTTACTTTATTTACATAAAACATGTTTATTTAAACACCTTTTCTGAGGAGAAGATTTAAATAAAATAATATTCATTTGGAGGAGATAAACAATGTCGTAGATTTATAGAATAAACTTTATCTAAAAAATTAAAATATATATTAGTAGGCCTATATATTTTATAATAGTATGGATATTATTTTAGCTAGGGGTTTCTTTATTCACGATAAAGGACAAATGCCCTTTTATTATCATAAATGGAAATTTAATTTATAATTTTAGGTTATAAGTTTAAAAAAAACATTTTTAATAAATCTTTAAAACTTATAACTTAGTGTTTTAAGTTTGAAAATATAGATTTCAACTAAAGCCTACGGTTGGGAGTTTTACATTTAATTATCATAAAAGTATAGGAATTCTTTACAGAATTTTGTTAAATAATATTATATCAATGCTGTACTCATATCTAGGATTAAGTCACAGGGGCTGTATCAAAAAACAATTTGTAGGGTGGAGGGGAGCAATTTTTTTGAACGGATTTTGCAAAGCGTTTTCCAATATTTTTGATAACCCGAGTAAAAATGATTAAAAAAAGATCGAGGGATCGACACACAGTAGACCAGAAGAAAAAAGTGTGTCACTGGTGTGGACGTGTATATCCCTGTGTGTCCCTAAAGGTTCACTATGCAGACCTGCTGCGGGGGTGTGAATCCCTCGATCATTTTTAATCATTTTAATCATTTTTACTAGGCAATGAAACAAATAACAATTTTATTCAAATAAAAAATCTTAATTTTGCCATAAAATTATGGGAAAAATTTAAGAAATTTTTTTTTTGTCAAATTTTGTGTGATTTGACATGAAATGACACATTTATAGGTTATATCCATGTAAATTACTTAATCAATTTAAAATATTTTTAATATTCGCCATCACCGTGGATCCCCATCGCTCTACTAGATTTATTAATTAATTGATTGATTAGAGCTATTAATAGAATTATCCTCCTATTGGTTGAATGCTCTTTTCACAACTTTTTTCTCACCTCACTTTTTAAGAGCATATTTTTCCCTATAATTTATTTTGTCTATTATAAATTTTTTTTCTTTGTAACCCGACTCATTTAATGGACTCATCAGAAATTTGTGGTTTAGATACAAATTAGACGGAACCTTATACTAACACTCTAAATTTGAATATAATAATTATAATTATATTAGATTTAATAAAAGGAAGGAGATGATAGCATTCTTGAGATTTAAATTTATAGGGATTATGTTGAAATTTTATATTTAAGTTTGGCACACACCTAGGGCGTGAAAATAAGCTATTAATCAAAATCGGCCAAAGAGTACTAGTACTTTACTGATGTACTTTTTCAGTTTTTTTCGATTTTCTCAAAATTTGCGCCAACGATTTTTTTTTAATTCAAAAATCAATTATTTTTTCGATGCTCTTTAAAATGTATATTCTCATTTTGCCATTGAAATTTTCTGAAGACCACATTACTCGGTACTCTATAGGAAAGATTTACATCTTGAATTCAAATGTACCAATATTTATATTGTATTTATATTGTTTTGTAAAATGTTATGTATTGTATATTATGGGGATGGCCTTTGGCACCCGGCATAATAAAAAAAAAAAAATATACCGAACTGTTGGAAACTAAATATAGGTCTATGTCGACACGAAAAATCTGGTGTTACAAGCACAGTACACAACTTTATCTTGCCGAAGGGTAAGAGATTAGTCACACCAGATTTTTCAACAAAGTACGCAGTTAATTTTAAATTTAGGAAAGGTTGAAGGCATAGAACCATATAATTTCCATATGGTGGTGTTTTACGTTATCTACAAATAAGATTTGTGACCAAGAGTGAGAGAGAAAAAAAAGGATGCAGGTTTTATGAATTAGCTGTTAATTCCGAAGAAGCGGGTGTCCCAGAAAGTTTTGGTTTTGACCTGCAGGGCATTTCGGAAACAAGCATGCGGAGGTAACTAAACTAAGATAGGTGGCCAGCTAGGTGAGCTAAGGTGATGAGGAGCAGCTGGCGCCCGGAGATTTGATGGCTGGACCGGATTGGAGAGCAGGTGTCAGCTGGAGACAACACCACCTGCCCCATGTTGCCTGATTTCCAAAGTAATTGCTCGGCCCCCGAGATCGCAACAAATTATTTATCTACGTGTATCTCTGTTTATTCATGAACATTTTATCTATTATTAATACATAGCCTAATAACATCATCATTTATTATATTTATTAATATTTATTCCATTTCATGGTCAAGGACAAATAATTTCTCTTTCAAAGATATATTTATTTAAAAATAGATTAAAATAGGCATACACAGTTTATCTATGCACTTAATATTTAATTATCGTTGGATACTGTAGATCAGCTTTTTTTTCCAAACTGGGAAGAGCGGTGCGGACTAGTCTAAGGGGAGGAACGAATATCAGCCACTGCGAGAAATTTTTCAAATGATTGCTAGTTTTATAAATAAAGTAAAAATTTTAATATACATTCTTATTTTTTACCAGTAAAAATTTTTGTTTTTGTAATATTTTATAAATGGGGGGGGGAGGGGGGAGGTGTCATACCCGAGTAAAAATGATTAAAAATGATCGAGGGATACACACACCCGCAGCAGGTCTGCATAGTGAATCTTGGGGGACACACAGGGATATACATGTCCACAGGGATACACACACCCGCACCAGGGACACACATTTTTCTTCTGGCCACTTTCGATCTACTGTGTACCCCTGATGCGGTATCCCTGTGTCTTCCTGGTGTGGACGCATGGGCGTCCGCAGGGGGGCAACCAGGCACTTGCCCCCCCTGGAAAATTAAAATGATACAAAAAAATGTATAAAACAAAGAAAAAAATACAAAAAAAATCTTTCACAGTAAACATCCACCTTGCCGCGGTTTGAAAGCTTTAAATACTAAGGGATGTATAACATTATTAATATCAAAATACGTTTTTTTTAACTTATCTTGAAGTGACTTGCCCCCCCTGCAAAAAATCCTTGCCCCCCCCTGCAAAAAATCCTGCGGACGCCCATGTGTGGACGTTTATATTCCTGTGTGTCCCTCAAGGTTCACTATGCAGACCTGCTGCGGGCCTGAAAATCTCTCGATCATTTTTAATCATTTTTACTCGGGTACGATTAAATATTTTTAAGGGAGACGTTTTTTTTTTTTTTTTTTAACACACTTTTTCACATTCAAGCAAGCTTTCACACAGTCTTTTCGGCAACTTAGGCCATATAAGACTTTATTCGATAACCGTTATTATGAATATATATATATATATATATATATATATATATATATATATATATATATATATATATATATATATATTGAGGTCCAGGCATTCTTATTTAAGCCATTTGGCTTAAATAAAATCATCGGACTGCCTGGAATCGATCCTTGACCCTTGGTATACAAGGCAGGCGCGCTACCAACTACGCCATGCTCGATGGCGGGAGGTGTTGTAACAAAGTTGGGAAACCACTGATATAGATGGTAATTCAGGCACTCTCAAAAGTGAAAAACTTAATTAGTTCAATCATTTAGCAATTACCAATATATTAGTAAAATAAAATGATTCACAGGAAGAGAGGATGTCAACCAAAATGAGACCCTCTATCGAATAAAAATCTCCATTCAGAAGACGTTTCGGTTTTAATTAACCAAGGACTGATCAATACAAATTTAAATATTTTAATAATACAAACTTTAAATGTTGGTCAATTTTTTTTTATTATAATTACAGATGGGTACAGATATGTAAGAAATAATTTCAAAATGAATGAATAATGCGATATTTTTTTTATTTGCAATATTAATGTTTTGTTAAAAATTAAAATGATAGCTTTATAATATTGCTTTGATTAATATTGAAAAATATAAAGAAACAATGAAATATTTAAGGTAACACAGTTAGGGTTGAATTTTAAATAATGTAACTTTAATAAAAGTTAAACCCTCCTTAATCTTTGATATACCTATTCATCATAAGATTTTTTTTTTTCTAACTAGAGAAAGTCCTTCCTGTCCGCAATCAAATCTATTTCAAATGTTTTTCTAAAAGAGCAATCATCAGACGAGCATAAAAACTTTCTATTGAGACCGAAAATCATCCCTAGAGGACTGAGGATGGATTCCTTTTTGACCATCTGTTCTTCTTGATGCCTTGAAAGGTTCCTCCAAATCCATTGATGCTATTGGTACCCGGTTAGGGACAGCTGCGTTCTTCCAAGGTTACTGCTTCTAATTTATTTTTATAAGCATTCTGATTTCCTATTATTATTATTACCACCTAAGATTAAAAATAATGATCGATCCACGCTGTAAATTATTTACCAGATTTATGATTTAATATTCTATGAAGAATTTTTTCACTAAAAAATTATTTTAATTTATTAATTTTATTCTGTTTATTGACTGAAAAGACATATGATAAGCTTATATTAAGCTTGAAATCTAATTACTAATAAATGTTACAGTAGAATCCCGATAATTCGTATGGTCACGGGTCCGACGCGTCGGTTTGGTAAGAATTTGGTAAGGATCGGAAGTAAAAGATTAAAAAAACAGATTATTGCGAAGACTGTAAGATAGCCCAATGGCCACCGGCCAAACGGGCAAAATAAATAAAAAAAAAAGATTGTAAGAATAAATGTAAGAGATGCTCAAATTCCCTCTCTCCTTTCCTCATTTCGTTTCAGTGAAAAGATTACGAATTAACCAGAAAAAACTTGTCTTTCTCACTCGCTCTCCTTCCCTCTCTTGAGAACATTACGAATTAATGAGCTTTTTAAACTGGAAATACGAATTATAAAACGATTTAAGTGACCACGAGCATAAAAATAATACAAATTACCGAGGGGTCGGAGACTCATTGTTTTTTTTAACCAATGAAGTAAGTGGCTGTTGATTTATGCACATTTTTACTTTTTTTTATACAAGTTATCGGGATTTTTTCAGGAGACCTGCAAATTTGTAAGAATTAGCCGGAAATACGAATAATCGGGCTACGAAATACAGGGATTTCCCTTCATCGATTAATATAATTTTTTTTAAATATATTTCATTATCTTTTGACAAAATCTTAAATCCTTTAATGTATAATACTATAAAATCTATAGGTGTAGCCAGGGGGGATTTTGGGGGTTCAAACCCCCCCCTCCATGGGACCCAAGCCATGACTAATAGACATTTAATACAAATTATATTTCACATAGGGCAAGAGTAAAAAGTAAAATATAATAATTTACTCTAGCTAAAAAAAACAAACCAAAATGATTTATAAATACCCTAAAATAATCTTAAATTTTTGGAAAAATTTCTTGATCCCACCCCCAACAAAAATTTCTGGCTACGCCAATGATAAAATCTATAATAAAAATTAATCAAATTGTGATAATTTAGTACACTATCTGGAGATTTTACCAATGATAAATATTACTTTGAGAAAATAGAAAATTCAATAATCTTCAGGATGCCAATTGACGAAGTTTCTAGCTATAGGCCTATAACAAAGTCGTCACAAAATTGCTAAGTACTTTGGCGTTA
>JAKCPI010022719.1:0-18358 GCA_023213315.1 Euborellia annulipes
TGCTCGGAGAATATTACAAGATATTCATTCAACTAACATCGACCTCTTTTAATATTCAATCTTTACTGAAATTTAAAATTAAATAGGTTCATGAATGAGAGAGGAGAGAACGTTTCAGTCTTGTTCTTCATGCCTTTTTCAGAACAGATCCAACTAAATTTGAGGCGTGCAAATTCTGAATTTGGAATGTATTTTGGCTATGTGAATGTAAACATAGAGGGGGGAGAAACAGAGACAGAGGAAGCCGCCAATTGAAAATTAGCCTGGGGTGCACGCTAACTAAATGTTTTTAAAAAAATTTTATTTAAATAGCCCGAGAGTCGTTATAAAAGCGTCACAGAACTGTCCCACTAGCGAATAAAATGGATAAATATTTCATTAATATTAATTGTTTAATTACAAATTTTGGATTCTACCAGTATTAATTGTTTCTTTCTTTTTTAACTTTGCCCACCGACCTAAGGTTCATATAATAAGAAATAATTAAAAAAAAAAAAAAATCGAATTTCTACTGCAGCTGCCAAAATGCCTTTTAAGATCTCAAGAATCTATTTAAATAGTTTTTGGAATGATATCTGTGTATGCCTCTAGTATTTTTCATCATAGAAAGTATATTGAAATAAAAAAAAATCTGGTGTGACTGGCGCACAGCACACAACTTTCTCTTACCTTCGGTAATCGAAGGTTGTGTTCTGTGCTTGTCACACCAGATTTTTCGTGTCGACATATATTTAGTTTCCGCCAATATATTAGAATTTAAGATGTAAAATTTATAAACATGGAAAAATATTTATATTTTGTTACCATGGCAACCATTTATCCTATCTTTTCTATGAAGTACAAGAGTAAAGTGTGCTTCAAACAATTTTGAGGGCAAACGAGAATATACATTTCTCCTATCTTCCCTATGAAATGCAGGAGTAAAGTGGTCTTCAGAAGAATTCAATTGCAAAATGAGAATATAGATTTTAAAGAGCATCTAAAAAATAATTGATTTTTGAATTTTAATCAAAATCGTTAGAGCGAATTTAGAGAAAATCGAAAAAAAAACTGAAAAAGTACATCAGTAAAGTACTAGTACTCTTTGGCCGATTTTGATTAAAAGCTTATTTTTCCGGTCCCGGGGGGTGTTTAACTTAAATATAAAATTTCAACCTCGTAGCTAAATTCCTTCATGGTTAAAATTGAACACACACCCACAGACAGACCATGTCGCGAAAACCACTTTTTTGGATTCAGGGGACCTCAAAACGTGAAGATCCATCAAAATCTCGACATCGAATTTTTGACATGAATCCAATACTTTCTCTATATATATAACATATTACATATATACATAGGTAAGAGAAAGTAAAAAATTATAAAAAGACGATAATTTTTTTTTTACTCATATTAGCTGAAAATTTTTTTAGGTTCTTATTTTGATGATAATGAAAAAAATGCAAAATTATTTAAGCCTGGTTTGAGATCGGATTTATGCTTCTAGGGGAAAATTAATAAGCGGTTCCCCTCATGTGCACTTCATTTGGGGTCACTAGTAATTATAATTAACATCATTGGTTTCTGGTGAAGTGTATTCTAACAAAATTTGAAATAAAAAATTTTATGTACTCATATACATGCCTATTTTATTATTTATTAGAATATCCTTCTATGAAAAAAAATTATTTTAAATAATTCTGATAATTTAAACTCCAAGTATTTGTTTATTGAATGTAAATATTAGTTGATATATTTACTTTCCATCTAATCAATAAATCACTATTGATTAAAAAAAAATCAATCAAATATTTAAAAAATTTCATAAAATAAACATTGAAAGATTTATTTATTTTGAAAGATCATATGCATAAATAAATCAGTATTATTTATTAAAGAAATTACAGACCACTTGTTTGGCTCGTTAACCACCGACGATGACCCTCCCCCAACGAATACTGTATAGACATTATCGATAAATTGTATTAATGTAGCTATTGAAAATTATTTTAATTAATTGGAGTTCAGTAATTTTAATTACATTTTACCCCTTCGACCAGAAGTGAGCCACAGATTATTGGTTTATGCCTTAAACTACAAGGGACAAGAGGCAAAAAATCTGGTGTGATGATCACACAGCACACAACTTTCTCTTATCTTCATTAATCGAAAGTTGAGTGGTTGTCATAGAAATTTTTTGTGTGGACATATATTTAGTTTCCACTGATATACATGTAGATACAATTCAAGATGTAAAATTTATAAACATGGGGAAAATATTTATATTTTGTTACGATGCATTTCTCCTTTTTCCTATAAAGTACAAGAGTAAAGTAGTCTTCAAACAATTTTGAGAGCAAAATGAGAATATACATTTAAAAGAACATCTAAAAAAATAATTGATTTTTGAATTTTAAACAAAATTGTTAGAGCTATTTAGGAGAAATCGAAAAAAAAAACTGAAAAAGTACATCAGTAAAGTATTAGTACTTATTGGCCGATTTTGTTTAAAAGCTTATTTTCACGCCTCAGGAGGGGGCCCTAACTTAAATATAAAATTTCATTCTCTTAGCTAAATTTCTTCATGCTTAAAATTGAACACAACCACACAGACAGACCATGTTGCAAAAACCACTTTTTTGGATTCAGGGGACCTCAAAACGTGTTTAATTAAATATTACTGAAACATCTTGAAATCTAATACATCGGCGGAAACTAAATATATGTCGACACAAAAAATCTGGCGTGACAAGCACAGAACAACTCACCAAAGGTAAGAGAAAGTTGTGTGCTGTGTGACCAGTCACACCAGATTTTTATATTTTTGTATCTATTTATTTTCTTAATATAATGAGGTAATTTTTTTTTTTTTTTTTTTTGTGAATAAAAGGATAAAAAAATATAGTAACCATGAATGTTATAATAAATAAAATCTTGAATAAATCCGATTTTATTAGGGGTTAAAAAAAAGAATAGAATAAAAACTCGATTGCGATTTAGATGTTTTTTTCATAAGACGATTTAAGTCAGATTTCGCAATTTTGTTCTCTTTTTGAACAAGAAATATTTAAACAAGTGTAAAAACAGCAAGGAAGAGAAAATAGGATACCGTTTAAAATAAATTGTTTTTAAAGCATTTCTTCTTTTTCAAAAATAATAATAATACTGTATTAATATATTCTATTTTTTTTTTTTTATTTAATTTAATTTTAGCGATTTCCCCTTCTTCAAATTGATTTATTCCCCATACGGGTAAGAAAGACATAGTAAACGACGAGAAACTCGAGGGCGAGTTTTTTTAATATAATGTATAATACTTTTTCTAAAAAAGCTTATAAAGTATTTTATTTAATAAACGAATGTGAGAAAAGAGGTAATTTTATTTATATCACCAAATGAATTGTTGCCAACAACGGTCTAAAATTAGTACAGCTTATCAAACACATAAAATTAAATTAAATAAAAAAATATAAATAATAATAAAAAATAAATAAATTTTTTTTTTGTAATTAATACTAAACTCGTTATATAAAATTTAAATTAGAGACATCAATTGTGTATATAGGCTTAGTAACTAAGAAAAAATAACTTAAAAGTGATACTCGAGAGTGATAGAGTATGCAAAGAGTATAAATAAAAAAAAATAAAAATACCTATTGTAAATTATTTATTTTAAAGAAAGCTCAGGCTAATTAATTAAATAGCCTTATTAACTTAAAAAAAAACATGTAATCAAATGTCAAACAGTCAATATATTAAAGAGTAAATATTTAAAATGTTTGTTTGGCTTACCGATTATCTGGCACGTTGTCAACAATTATCCGTTGTTAAAAATCCCTGCACACAGTAGATAATCGCTTTTCAATTCACTTTTAATCGATGTATATGAATGTCACTTAATAAAAATAATAAATAAATAAATGTCAGTAAACGAAACAGGTGATCGGATTGGAAACAACACGTTGGGGTGCCTGACTTTGAATGAGCGGCGAGTCAGGGAATGAAGCCGGCAGCCGGCAGACGGTCGAGAAATGGAGGGATCCGAAGTTAACCGAAAAGAGCCGAACGGGCCCGAACGAGTACGAGATCATTTCACTTGGACATTAATGACGATTGATCAGTTTAATGGTTATTAATAGCATTTTGGGAGACTGGCAAATCCTGTGCAAATTAACGCTAATCCAACAACCTAAGCTTTCGATTAATGATCAAATAAATAAATACTTCATCAATTTTATAAAATTTTAAAATATTTTTATATAAAATAATATAAAATTTGTTTTTTTTTCCCATTCACACATCCATACACAGTATTTTCGGCAAATTTATGGTTGCAGTTTAAAGGGTCTGAACCCCCCTAAGAGGGCCTGGGCTCCAGGAATTTATCCCTCCCTCCTGCCCCCCTGTCTCTAGCCATGTAAGCATGGGTGAGGAGTATTATTATCATTCATATAGTATGTAAAAAATTTTTAAAGAACTTTTTACGATCTGTAAAAACTTGGATTACAAAATAATGGCATTCATTTTTAATGGTAAGAAGAAAACCCTGGGAAAGCTTTAGACAATAAGCTACTCTTTATTATGCACAGCTAAAAGTGCAAGGAAGGGCCCAAGTGCCATTGTAGGCCAATAATCTCTAATTGTGTTCTGGAGTAAACCAAAGGGGATCTCATTAAGGCGAAAAAGACACGTTCGAGTCAATTTTCCAGAAGAGTACCTTTTATTATTCTTTTCTAAGGGGTAACTTAAAATAAAATGTGATCTTGATTTTGTTTTCAGGGATATTTAAAAAAAACTTCTTTTTAATTTAAATATTAAAAAAATTACTATTGACTAATTTTAATTTAACAAGACATGTGAGTGTTCTTTATTGATGAGGCCAAACATTAATTTTAAACTTAAATATGGTGGGATCCAACAAGCGAAAAAAAATTCAAAAATGGAAACCAAAAAGCATTTCTCATCATACGTAGAGAATGGTTAAATAAGGAGAAAACGGATGGTATTATGTTAAGATCCTACAGAAGACATAACAAAGAATGCAAGATACAATGAAGTTATATCTTAGGCCACAGACAGAGGGGCAGGGGGCTATATCACCGGGGCCCGGACTATTTGAGCATCATAAAATTCTAATAAAAAAATAATTTTTATGGTTAAAATTTCAATTAAAAAAAAATAATTTTCATGACATTTTTTCCTAAGGGGGCCTGAGCTCTTTTAGCTTAAATCTTAAAATTATAGGTGGGGACCCATATTATTATGTAACCCCGGGACCAGCCTCTCCTATTTATATCTAAAAAATGCAACCAGCAATAATGACCTTGTGAAGAATTTGAGGCCAAGAAGTCTGAGATGACATTCCTTTTATTTTATTTATTTTTTTTATATTTAAGTTAGATACTTATTTTTCTTGCTCGTGTTCCTAACACATAAAAGTTTGGAGATTTTTCCTCAAGTGAGAAACGGAAAAAAAAAGAAAACAAAGAAGTCTTTCAAGAACCTGCATGAGGTCGGATTTGGAGCTAAAAAGTTATTGAATGTATTACTTGATTGTAATTTCAAGATGACAAATATTTATTAATTATTATAACCACTGGGGTGTCGGCAAATTTGTTTTGCTGGTATCGGTGTAGTTATAAAGTAAAATCAGAGAGACGTTACTCTAACGTTATTCTCCCCTTTAAATGAATGTCATTGAATAAAATTATAATAATTCCCCATTTTCAAAAACTTTTTAGTCCAGCCGAAAAAAAAACCTGACTATGGGTATGCAAAGGACCTCATCAGTCCAAATGTCTCTAAAAATACTTTTTCTCTATATATTTCATATATAGGATAAGAGAAAGAAAAAAAAGATGAAATTTCTAAACATTAGTAGAAAAGAAAAGTATTTATTTAAATTTTTAATGAAAGAATTTTATCAAGGATTGCAAAAGCAACCTGGTAGCCAAATTTTTTCTTTAAATATTTTATTGGGCCGATGTTTCGGTCTCGATAGATGCCATCTTCAGGGATCAATAAGTGTCAAGAAAGTATATATATTTTACTTTAGGCAGCTATGTGTAATAATGCTCATTAGTTGAGAGATCTTGCAAATCTTACACTTAGTTGCCTAATGCCAAATATATATACTTTCTTGTCATTTATTGAGCCCTGATGATAGCCTCTATCGAGACCGAAATGTCTGCCCAATAAATATTTAAACAAAAAAATTTGGCTACCAGTCTCTGCTTTTGCAATCCATCCTTGATACAACTCAACAGCCACAACCACAATATGAAAGAATTTTGTTTTCGATTTAACTATGCTTTATTTTTAAATTTACAAATGTTGCAATGTTTCGGCCACACATTCTGTGGTCTTCTTCAGATATAATTCAGCTAAGATTACAAACAAACCAGTCTGAACTAACAAGTTGAAAAAAACAACATGAGCGGATAATTTTATCTATTAATTTATTATTTAGGAGGTATAGAAAAATAGAAATTCGGTTTCTATACCTCTTATTTAATACCTTCTTTGAGTAATAAATTACAAAAATAAAACTCTAATTCACTCAGCGATTCTCATCAGATGATTTAGACCTCCGGAGTTAACAAATTAAATATTTTGCTGAGAATTCCGGAGAATAAATTATATAACTCTATTTTTAGTAATTAAATTATGCTAATTATCGCAAAAGGACAATCTAAATTACAAAGAATCCCCCAAAAAAGAAATAAAAATCTAAGATTAAACAAGTTTATGACAAGTTATTTTTTTTTGCATATACCTGACATAGAGACCTACTGATTTCCTCTCTCACCCCCACTCCATTGTTTGCTCCTTGCAATTGGCGACAACCACTTTTTAAAGGAAGGCACTTAATTATAAACATCCTGTAAAGAAAAAAAATTGCCGGGTGTTCGCTTTAAAAATCGTTAAAAGGAGATTTGAAATCTCGCCTCTATCTACCCTTTTTTTTGTTAAATACTTCTTAATAATTAGTATTAAAAAAAAAATTCTTAAACAGGTGTTAAAAAAATATAATGAAAAACTAAAAAAAAATGCTTTTATGTAAATTGAACTAAAAAGAGAGAAATAATTTAATTGTTCTTGTTAAAATTGTTGAATATTTATTATTTAAAATAAAAGCGAGGGGCGCACATTGATAGCTTAAGGAATTGTAGGCTATATTCTTAGAGACTCGGAATCACTTCGAAGAGCCCCACGCTTTTATTTTAAGTCATAAATATTCACCAATTTTAACAAGAACAATTAAATTATTTCTCTCTTTTTAGTTCAAATAAATTCACACAACTTTCTCTTACCTTCGGTAATCGAAAGTTGTGTTCTGTGCTTGTCACACAGATTTTTTGTGTCGAGATATATTTAGTTTCCGCCGATATATTAGAATTAAAGATGTAAAATTTATAAACATGGGAAAATATTTACACTGTAAAAAAAAATATGAATTTTCATTCATATCTCATAAACTTTGGTGGTTTAATTTTAATAGACCTAGGATATGAGTTAAAATTAATATACAAGTATATCAATAAGTATCGCTTTAAAAAAAATATGAATTTTCCTTCTTTTTTCACATGCTTTTGTAGTTTAATTTTAATACACCCAGAATGTGAATTAAAATTAATATAAAAGTTTATGAACAAATTACCAACTTTTAAACTTATCTTTTTCTTTGTGTGCCGCCAAATTTTGAAATCGTTAAAAGTGTACCGCGACAAGTTGAGAATCACTGGTCTAAACGTTCTCAAATAACTCGACTACCTCAAGGAATTTTTATTAATATTATTTTATAATTATTTTAAGGAAACTTGAAATTATTCTTTTAAAATTCATTTCCAAAATCTATATTGATTAAATTCTGGTTTGAAATTCGCGCTCTAAACTATTTAAATATTTATGAAGTCATACTAATTAAATAATTTTTATAAAGTAATTCAACTAAATAGCTATAGAAATTAAAATTAAAATTAACAATTTCACCAAAATAATTAATTTTAAAATATACAAGAAATTGGTTAGGTTGGCACCAGGTTGGCACCAAATTCTGTTTTTGAAGTAGCTGATTTAACGCATAGATAATTGAACGTGTATTATTATTTAAAATGAAATATAAATATTTAATCAATAGATTGAAATAAGAACATTTTACTAACAAAATCGTAAGTATTGAATTTGAATTTTTTCATTGAAATTTTTTTTTCTCAATTTCAAATTAATTATTGTTTGTCATTTTTCAGGTGAGGTTAGTCTCCAACCAGGGAATAAACTCCAATCATACTGCAAATGAAATGTAACTCTTTATTACTTCTCAAAGAAGATGAAAATCGACATATTTTTTGTATTAAATTATTAAAATGATTTGTATTTGTGTTTAATTTACTTGGAAATGTATAAAAATTTATTTTTTGATACAAATTTATTATTTTAATACTTTAATTTGTTTTATTATTTAGTAAAATTGTATATTTTAATATAATATAATTTTTTTTTAATAAAGAAAAAATAAAATAAATAAAAAAACTATTATTTCACCTAGACCATTCACTTCCCCTCAAAAGTATAAACTCGTAAGGACTTTAATTTTTGTTTATTAAAGCTTTTGTGGTTTGAAATATTATTATTAGGAGAATTTTTAATTATAGACCACATATTTGTATTAAATATTTATTAAAAATATATATATTTGTACAGTATTTATATATTTTTAATAAATATTTAATACAAATATGTGGTCTATAATTAAAAGTTCTCCTACTTTCATTTTTCACAAAAAAGTATATTATTTCTCATAAACCCGTAATTTAAATTTCATATACCAAAAATGAATTTATTCATATACCCGTAATTTAAATTTCATATACCAAAAATGAATTTATTCACATACCCGAAAATGAATTTTTTCATATACCCGAATATGAAAAATTTCATATCTGGGTTTGTGAAAATTCATTTTTGGTATATGACCTTTCTCATATACCCAAAATGAATATTCATAAACAGTTTGTGTAACAGACTTCCTATACATGTGTATGAATCTGGCTCGAAAATTTTTAACAGTGTATATAGACAGACAGGCCATGTCACGAAAACCACTTTTTTGGAACATCAAAACGTGTATATGCATCAAAATCTCGACATCGAATTAAAAAAAAAAAATTTAATAATTTAGGTGGGGTCGAATGTGGGCTTTCGTTCCCTCGAACCACACACTTAAAGCAATCAGCGCTTATGGAGCGCCCAAGAAAGAACTCAATTTCTCGAAAGAATAAGTGTCCCTTGTACTGTATTTTTACAAGAGAAAACTGTTGTATCTTAATCCACAAGTAACGCTAATTTCCTTTAAATGAGGATATAAATTACAAAAAATTTCTATTGTTGTAAAGCTTACGATAATTATTAATTAAAATTGAAATTTTGATATAATTGATATTTTCTAAAGAAAATAATTTAGTTGAAGCAATATAAACTTTTCACATGCAAAGTTGATATTAAAGGGATATTGAATACAATTTAATTAATTATCCCGCATCAGGACCACTCTAATCTCTTCTTGCTTTAATTAAATTACTCTATGGTACCCAGAAGCAAATTATTTTATATTATTGGAGGAGGTAATTGAGAGAAAATAACTTAATTTTTTTCATTTTATTTCCATTCTCACACTGACATATCGATTCCGGTAGGTATCATGTTCAAAGTTATAAACAAATGAAAAATAAAGTCTAGATATATAATCAAACTCATTTATTACAAAACGTTTCGACCTATTTTATTGTGTCATCTTCAGTTATAATATATAAGAGATGTAAAATACTATTATACATCTGAAGATGGCCGAATACCGAATAAAATAGGCCGAAACGTTTTGTAATAAAGGAGTTTGATTTAATAATAGAGGCTTCCTAACTGACTGTATTCCTCTTCATTTCTGTGATTGACAAAAATTTATTCAACTTAATTAGCTACCAATAAATTGAAATAAATAGAGCTAAGGCTTTTCCATTTGTAATTTTAATAAAAGACCTTTGATTTTTTTAAAAGTTGTTGAAATAATTCCAATTTTTTTTTAAAATTATTTATTTAAGGTCTTTTTCGGCATCGGAGGTCATTCAGACCCCGTCTCTATTTATTTCAAATTATTGGTAGCCAATTAAAATGAATACATTTTTGTCAATCACAGCGAGAAATAGCAAAATTTTTCCTCTGTGATTTAGTTTTAAATTTCCCTCTTTGATTAAACTTCCTTTTACTCTGGCCAATAAGCACCCTGAGAGGCACATGCACACAGGGAAAGGAAATCAGCGGCTACCGCTTTATATATAGTAATTATAATTATAATTTTACAATTGCTTGTAGGTTTTATTTTTCCACATAGGTTTGAGGTTGAAAAAAATTATTGCAGTATTATAGAGGAAAGGGATGGGGTTACAGAAAAAAAAAATTGTTATCAATCCTTACTATTTGGCTTTTCACGAATTAATAATGCTGGTAATTACATTACATGTCATTCGATGATCGCGGTGCCCCATTTCAGAATTCCATTCAAATTAAGCTTATTAGATTATACGTAAGAATATTTATAAAATAGATAAGATCCGCCTTGGGATATGAAAAAATTTGTGAAATATATTTATTACAATACTTGACTGACTGCTATGGTTATGAAAGCATGCCTATCAAAAAAACAAACATTTTTCAAGGTTTGACTTCCGATCCCATGAATCAAAATGCAATCAGCATCTTATTAAATGGTCGTCCTTTTAGGCCTAAATTTAATGAGCCATAATCAGAGTATTTCGGTTATTTATAGGGTCCGACCGAAACAAGATTTTCAGCCGAAACCGAAACCGAATATTCGGCCTCAACCTTAGTTTCGGCCGAAACCGAAACTTGTATTTCCTATAAAAAAATTTATATATTTTTTTTTTTGAAATTTTTTACCTCTCCGTGAAAATCATTTTACCTTTTTTTTAGGGAGACAAAATTTTTTTCCCTCCTTCAAGTGCAAATAATTTGACCTTTTTTTTTTAAGACTCAAGTTTCGGCCGGCCGAAAGTTTCGGCTACTTTTTGGCCGAAACCGAAACTACGGCCGAAACCATGATTTTTGGCCGAAACTGGCCGAAACCGTAACCGAAACCGAATATTCGGTCGGTTCCTAGTTATTTATAAAAATATTTTACTTCTGGTTTGGTTATTTTTTTTTTTTTTTTTTTAAAAGAGTCATTTCGGCTGCAGAGGCCATTTGACTTTTATAAATTTATTTATTAATTATATTTATACAGTATCGATGGCTTCCGGCGGGCGTTCAATGGTCTTGTTTTTCGGGGGCCACCTATCCCGATTTTCAGCACCACTTGGCGTTGCTTAACAACATTTATCTTGGTTTCTGGTTTGGTTAAATTTAATCATTACTTTCTCTTTAGCAATAAATATAACCGGGAAAAACCCATTTCAAATATACTAACATAATTTCTCCATTTAAAGGGTGAATATATTCTCATATCCATTTTTTAGATTATTAATAATAAATGTCAATAAAATTGAATTTACATATGAGAGAAGTTTGTAGTAATACTTTGTTTTTACCGAGAATTGAACAGATCAATAAACACTAAAGAATTGATTTCTTTAAGGTCAAGTTCAATGTTATATAAAATAGTTTTTACTTTCTCTTACCTACCGTACATTTGTTAATACTGTATATAGCGAGAAAGTATTGCGACCATATCAAAAATTCTCTGTCGAGATTTTGATGGAAATACACGGAGGTAAAAAATATAGAATTCACAAAATGGTTTGTGTGTGTGAACAAAATATCTCAAGAAGGAAAAGGAGTTTGAAATCTGATGGGACAGCACAAAGCTTTTTGAACACTGAAGGTAAAAAGTCGAATATTGTTATTTATTTTATTTATTTATTTATTCATATTAAATTTAACATAGAGCCTGATGGCTCCTCAAAGTGTACAAGTTTTATTAGGGAAAATAAATAATAAGCCAAGCGACGGCCAGACAACGAGCCATCAGATATTTATTTAAATAAAGGTTGTATCTGATAGAAAGAAATTAGATCAAATAAATAAATATATGGTTATAATAGAGCTAAATATTAAAACTCTTTTTGAAATTCTTCAAGCCGGGTCAAAAGCAATCTAAGTATATAACGATGCATGTATTGCAAGGGCATATACTGTACTTTAATGTAGTAACGCCATTGAGGATGTTTATTTATAAAGACATTCTTAACTCGTTTACACTTTGTCTGATTCGATCGATTCCCTTCTGTTACTTTATTTACATAAAACATGTTTATTTAAACACCTTTTCTGAGGAGAAGATTTAAATAAAATAATATTCATTTGGAGGAGATAAACAATGTCGTAGATTTATAGAATAAACTTTATCTAAAAAATTAAAATATATATTAGTAGGCCTATATATTTTATAATAGTATGGATATTATTTTAGCTAGGGGTTTCTTTATTCACGATAAAGGACAAATGCCCTTTTATTATCATAAATGGAAATTTAATTTATAATTTTAGGTTATAAGTTTAAAAAAAACATTTTTAATAAATCTTTAAAACTTATAACTTAGTGTTTTAAGTTTTAAAATATAGATTTCAACTAAAGCCTACGGTTGGGAGTTTTACATTTAATTATCATAAAAGTATAGGAATTCTTTACAGAATTTTGTTAAATAATATTATATCAATGCTGTACTCATATCTAGGATTAAGTCACAGGGGCTGTATCCAAAAAACAATTTGTAGGGTGGAGGGGAGCAATTTTTTTGAACGGATTTTGCAAAGCGTTTTCCAATATTTTTGATAACCCGAGTAAAAATGATCAAAAAAAGATCGAGGGATCGACACACAGTAGACCAGAAGAAAAAGTGTGTCACTGGTGTGGACGTGTATATCCCTGTGTGTCCCTAAAGGTTCACTATGCAGACCTGCTGCGGGGGTGTGAATCCCTCGATCATTTTTAATCATTTTAATCATTTTTACTAGGCAATGAAACAAATAACAATTTTATTCAAATAAAAAATCTTAATTTTGCCATAAAATTATGGGAAAAATTTAAGAAATTTTTTTTTGTCAAATTTTGTGTGATTTGTCATGAAATGACACATTTATAGGTTATATCCATGTAAATTACTTAATCAATTTAAAATATTCTTAATATTCGCCATCACCGTGGATCCCCATCGCTCTACTAGATTTATTAATTAATTGATTGATTAGAGCTATTAATAGAATTATCCTCCTATTGGTTGAATGCTCTTTTCACAACTTTTTTTTCACCTCCCTTTTTAAGAGCATATTTTTCCCTATAATTTATTTTGTCTATTATAAATTTTTTTTTCTTTGTAACCCGACTCATTTAATGGACTCATCAGAAATTTGTGGTTTAGATACAAATTAGACGGAACCTTATACTAACACTCTAAATTTGAATATAATAATTATAATTATATTAGATTTAATAAAAGGAAGGAGATGATAGCATTCTTGAGATTTAAATTTATAGGGATTATGTTGAAATTTTATATTTAAGTTTGGCACACACCTAGGGCGTGAAAATAAGCTATTAATCAAAATCGGCCAAAGAATACTAGTACTTTACTGATGTACTTTTTCAGTTTTTTTCGATTTTCTCAAAATTTGCGCCAACGATTTTTTTTTTAATTCAAAAATCAATTATTTTTTCGATGCTCTTTAAAATGTATATTCTCATTTTGCCATTGAAATTTTCTGAAGACCACATTACTCGGTACTCTATAGGAAAGATTTACATCTTGAATTCAAATGTACCGATATTTATATTGTATTTATATTGTTTTGTAAAATGTTATATATTGTATATTATGGGGATGGCCTTTGGCACCCGGCATAATAAAAAAAAAAAAAAATATACCGAACTGTTGGAAACTAAATATAGGTCTATGTCGACACGAAAAATCTGGTGTTACAAGCACAGTACACAACTTTATCTTGCCGAAGGGTAAGAGATTAGTCACACCAGATTTTTCAACAAAGTACGCAGTTAATTTTAAATTTAGGAAAGGTTGAAGGCATAGAACCATATAATTTCCATATGGTGGTGTTTTACGTTATCTACAAATAAGATTTGTGACCAAGAGTGAGAGAGAAAAAAAAAGGATGCAGGTTTTATGAATTAGCTGTTAATTCCGAAGAAGCGGGTGTCCCAGAAAGTTTTGGTTTTGACCTGCAGGGCATTTCGGAAACAAGCATGCGGAGGTAACTAAACTAAGATAGGTGGCCAGCTAGGTGAGCTAAGGTGATGAGGAGCAGCTGGCGCCCGGAGATTTGATGGCTGGACCGGATTGGAGAGCAGGTGTCAGCTGGAGACAACACCACCTGCCCCATGTTGCCTGATTTCCAAAGTAATTGCTCGGCCCCCGAGATCGCAACAAATTATTTATCTACGTGTATCTCTGTTTATTCATGAACATTTTATCTATTATTAATACATAGCCTAATAACATCATCATTTATTATATTTATTAATATTTATTCCATTTCATGGTCAAGGACAAATAATTTCTCTTTCAAAGATATATTTATTTAAAAAATAGATTAAAATAGGCTATGCACTTAATATTTAATTATCGTTGGAATATACTGTAGATCAGCTTTTTTTCCAAACTGGGAAGAGCGGTGCGGACTAGTCTAAGGGGAGGAACGAATATCAGCCACTGCGAGAAATTTTTCAAATGATTGCTAGTTTTATAAATAAAGTAAAAATTTTAATATACATTCTTATTTTTTACCAGTAAAAATTTTTGTTTTTGTAATATTTTATAAATGGGGGGGGGGGAGGGGGAGGTGTCATACCCGAGTAAAAATGATTAAAAATGATCGAGGGATACACACACCCGCAGCAGGTCTGCATAGTGAATCTTGGGGGACACACAGGGATATAAATGTCCACAGGGATACACACACCCGCACCAGGGACACACATTTTTCTTCTGGTCACTTTCGATCTACTGTGTACCCCTGATGCGGTATCTCTGTGTCTTCCTGGTGTGGACGTTTATATTCCTGTGTGTCCCTCAAGGTTCACTATGCAGACCTGCTGCGGGCCTGAAAATCTCTCGATCATTTTTAATCATTTTTACTCGGGTACGATTAAATATTTTTAAGGGAGGCGTTTTTTTTTTTTTAAAGACACTTTTTCACATTCAAGCAAGCTTTCACACAGTCTTTTCGGCACCTTAGGCAATATAAGACTTTATACGATAACCGTTATTATGAATATATATATATATTGAGGTCCAGGCATTCTTATTTAAGCCATTTGGCTTAAATAAAATCATCGGACTGCCTGGAATCGATCCTTGACCCTTGGTATACAAGGCAGGCGCGCTACCAACTACGCCATGCTCGATGGCGGGAGGTGTTGTAACAAAGTTGGGAAACCACTGATATAGATGGTAATTCAGGCACTCTCAAAAGTGAAAAACTTAATTAGTTCAATCATTTAGCAATTACCAATATATTAGTAAAATAAAATGATTCACAGGAAGAGAGGATGTCAACCAAAATGAGACCCTCTATCGAATAAAAATCTCCATTCAGAAGACGTTTCGGTTTTAATTAACCAAGGACTGATCAATACAAATTTAAATATTTTAATAATACAAACTTTAAATGTTGGTCAATTTTTTTTTATTATAATTACAGATGGGTACAGATATGTAAGAAATAATTTCAAAATGAATGAATAATGCGATATTTTTTTTATTTGCAATATTAATGTTTTGTTAAAAATTAAAATGATAGCTTTATAATATTGCTTTGATTAATATTGAAAAATATAAAGAAACAATGAAATATTTAAGGTAACATAGTTAGGGTTGAATTTTAAATAATGTAACTTTAATAAAAGTTAAACCCTCCTTAATCTTTGATATACCTATTCATCATAAGATTTTTTTTTTCTAACTAGAGAAAGTCCTTCCTGTCCGCAATCAAATCTATTTCAAATGTTTTTCTAAAAGAGCAATCATCAGACGAGCATAAAAACTTTCTATTGAGACCGAAAATCATCCCTAGAGGACTGAGGATGGATTCCTTTTTGACCATCTGTTCTTCTTGATGCCTTGAAAGGTTCCTCCAAATCCATTGATGCTATTGGTACCCGGTTAGGGACAGCTGCGTTCTTCCAAGGTTACTGCTTCTAATTTATTTTTATAAGCATTCTGATTTCCTATTATTATTATTACCACCTAAGATTAAAAATAATGATCGATCCACGCTGTAAATTATTTACCAGATTTATGATTTAATATTCTATGAAGAATTTTTTCACTAAAAAATTATTTTAATTTATTAATTTTATTCTGTTTATTGACTGAAAAAAGACATATGATAAGCTTATATTAAGCTTGAAATCTAATTACTAATAAATGTTACAGTAGAATCCCGATAATTCGTATGGTCACGGGACCGACGGTTTGGTAAGGATTTGGTAAGGATCGGAAGTAAAAGATTAAAAAACAGATTATTGCGAAGACTGTAAGATAGCCCAATGGCCACCGGCCAAACGGGCAAAATAAATAAAAAAAAAAAGATTGTAAGAATAAATGTAAGAGATGCTCAAATTCCCTCTCTCCTTTCCTCATTTCGTTTCAGTGAAAAGATTACGAATTAACCAGAAAAAACTTGTCTTTCTCACTCGCTCTCCTTCCCTCTCTTGAGAACATTACGAATTAATGAGCTTTTTAAACTGGAAATACGAATTATAAAACGATTTAAGTGACCACGAGCATAAAAATAATACAAATTACCGAGGGGTCGGAGACTCATTGTTTTTTTTTTAACCAATGAAGTAAGTGGCTGTTGATTTATGCACATTTTTTTTTATACAAGTTATCGGGATTTTTTCAGGAGACCTGCAAATTTGTAAGAATTAGCCGGAAATACGAATAATCGGGCTACGAAATACAGGGATTTCCCTTCATTGATTAATATAATTTTTTTTAAATATATTTCATTATCTTTTGACAAAATCTTAAATCCTTTAATGTATAATACTATAAAATCTATAGGTGTAGCCAGGGGGGGATTTGGGGGTTCAAACCCCCCCTCCATGGGACCCAAGCCATGACTAGATATTTAATACAAATTATATTTCACATAGGGCAAGAGAAAGTAAAATATAATAATTTACTCTAGCTAAAAAAACAAACCAAAATGATTTATAAATACCCTAAAATAATCTTAAATTTTTGAAAAAAATTTCTTGATCCCCACCCCCCAACAAAAATTTCTGGCTACGCCAATGATAAAATCTATAATAAAAAATTTAATCTAATTGTGATAATTTAGTACACTATCTGGAGATTTTACCAATGATAAATATTACTTTGAGAAAATATGAAAAATTCAATAATCTTCAGATGCCAATTGACGAAGTTTCTAGCTATAGGCCTATAACAAAGTCGAAAATTGCTAAGTACTTTGGCGTTACTACATGAAGTAAAGTATCATTCGAAATAGTCCCAAGCTACTTGGTATCCAAATGGGTTAAATAAAATCATCTGACTGCCAGGGGTCCGAACCCGCGACCCTCGGTATAGAAGGTTAGCACGCTTACCCCTACACCAAGCCAGAGGGCGACCGTAAATTTAAAAATACTAATTCAAACAAAACAATTAATAATTAAAATTAGTTTGAGACATGTGGGTTACTAAAAAGTTATGCTAATTAATTGATTCAAGAATATATTCTTCCTCTGCCAGCATAATTCTTTTGGAAATATGAATCTCAAAAGTAAAAATAACATAAAAGCAAATATAAAGTCTTGAATTAAATATGTTTAATTATTAGGATAATATTAACATTATTCAATTTTGAAAATTACTATCATAGAAACCTGGACCTGAAGGGATAGCAACCTTGTATAAAGATCGTCCTTAAGAAAATTAAATAATTAATCAAATCTTCTTCTTCTTCTTCTCTCCTCGCCTTATTCTTGTGATGCAGGGTCGGCGGACCACACTCTTTCGCTCCAACCCTATCATGCGTTTTGCGACCGAAAGAAATAGAACAGGCCTGCCCGTCGCCTGGTCTGTCGCCTGTTGAAAAAAGAAAGGAAGAGACAGACATAAAAGAAAAGAAGAACTGCCTGTCCCAGCTCGGGTAGCTCGTGGTCGCCATCCACGTACCCACAAAATGTGGGCTCCTGAGCGAAAATAATTAATCAAATCTATTGCTTTATTGCTAATATCTTTAATTGATTAAAGAATAATATATTGACAGTGTACACAAGCTTAATAATAGAATTCACAATTCATTACTAATAACATTAAAATTTATATTCATAATAATAATA
>JAKCPI010022720.1:0-34427 GCA_023213315.1 Euborellia annulipes
AAATAATTACTACGTATCCAATCCAAGTGCCTGCTTGAGGATTTGTTTACATTCATAGAATATATAAAGGCAAAAAAGAATACTTAAATATTTCTCTATACATTTCCTATGGGAAAAAATCGTAACTTTTGCGGAATTAATAACTCAAAAAGTTATAGGAATTTCCGGGATCCGGAGTATTGTTTCTTAGACTCTCCATAACGTCATATAAGACTGCAAAATTTCATTTCAAAATTCCAACGGGAACATGCTCAAACAGAACGTGACAGACGGACACTCTGCTATTATATATATAGATTACAACTTCCCCTAGCTCATTTCCTTCTTGTTAGTTTAAATTGAACACAGACACAGACAGATCATTTTGTAGGACCCACCCAAACTCAGGGGACCTCTAAACGTGTACTTCCATCAAAATCACTACATTGTGGCTGGCGTAGTTGTTAGCGCGCCTGCCTTGTATACCAAGGGTCGCGGGTTTGGATGCCAAATGGCTTAAATAAGAATGCCTGGACCTCCAAAAGATATATTTACAAATAACGGCTATCGTAAAAAAGGCCTAAGTTGCCAAAAAGACTTGTGTATGTGAGTCTGAATGGGAAAAAAAATGTGAGTGTTTAAAAAAAAAAAAATCACAACATTGTTATTTAAATATAAAATTTTTTACCTTGAAAATCATTACAGTATATATTCAACTTTGAAAAGATGAATAGATGCATTCTTGTTCAGCTACAAAACGTATACCTCCTCTCTCGCTGCTTTTCAGAATTTCCTCAATATTTCCCAGAACCCTTTGAAAGATCTAAATGCCTCTCTCTCTCTCTCTATCTATCTTTTTTCCAATAAACTCCTCCCCCACCCCACCCTTTCGTGTCAACAAACGAGATGATAAAATGGGAAGAATGTCAAATATTTGATTCAAAATCTGAGAATTACAAGCCATTTCCATTTTATCAGATGATTCATTTTTTTTTTTAAAGTAGAGCCAACCCTTTATAAAAAATAAAGGAATTTTTAAATGAATTTTTAAAAAGATAAAGAAATAAAATAGCCTATAAGGTGCCATATTAGTTCCATTTCCTCTCCTATTCAAAAGACTGAAATTTCAATTTCAGCTTTTTTTTATAAAAAAAAAAACACACCGCGACCCTTGCTACCATATAAGGCAGGCGCGCTAACAACTACACCAAACCCGAGGGCATTTCGGCTTTTTAAACATTAATTAAATTAATTGTTACTCTTCACTCCGAAAGCCTGAAATTAATAATATAAGTATTTTTTATTTTATTGAATATCGGTGGCAAAAATGGCTGGTAGCCTTATGGGGGGATAGTAGTGTAGATGTTACCCATGTTTTCCCGTTAAGATGGCGTTGTGTGTCATAAAAAGTATGCCCAAAAAATCGAGCAATTCAAAAATTTGCCAAGAGATGTCAGAATGGTAGCTAATAATATTTTATGCATAGATCTTTTAACAATAAATATTTTATAAATGCTATTATATATTATATATATCTTTTATAAAAGTATAAAAATATATAAATATAGGCCAGATATATGCCAAAAGGGGATCGGCTGTTAGACTAGTCTGCCATCTATTGCAAGAATGCTGAACTAATTTGACAGATGGTTTTTAAATAAATCATCTACGCTTATTTTAAAAATTTCTTAATTAATATCTGATTAATATCTGATAACAATAAATTCATTTTTAAATTTAAAAAAAATTAAAGAATATTGGGACAGATTGTTTTTTTTTTTTTTTTGTGTGTTTGCTTGATAACAAAAAAATTAATTACGATAATTTTTTAATAAGTCATTAAAAAAATTATAACTCAATGTCCCAATAATCTCTTATGAAATTAATTCATTTAAAAAAAAACCGCATTGAAAAATTACTTATAATAGTATAGTTTTTTTTTTTTTAAGTATGCTTAGACGCTGCTCCTACACCCCCTTATGCCAACGTTCTTCTAAATAAATAATACATACATTTTTTTCGATTTATTAACAAACTAGGGCCGACGTTTCGGTCATGTATGGGACCATCTTCAGGGCTACAAATGATGAAAATTATAAATAAAAAGTAATTATAAATATAATTAAAAAATGTTCTTTTTCATCATTTCTAGCCCTGAAGATGGTCCCATACGTGACCGAAACGTCGGCCCTAGTTTGTTAATAAATCGAAATATAACTAGCTGCTTGCTCATTTATTCTTCCTATTCGATTATCAACACTCAGCTATATACCTCCTGCAAATACATTTTTTTATTTAGGAACATATTCCGCCTTGGACGGGCCTGAGCCAGTTATAGGTTTTAGCCAAAGCTCGCCGAAGTCGAGCCTCACAGCTAGTCCATATATATAATTACCGAGTTTCCGTTTGTCAATCCGTTCTCCCCTAATTTCTAAATGAAATTTTTGAACTCATAGAGGACGTTTAGTAAAAACTCTCGGATCGTCAAATAGGGATGAAGGCTCAAAAAATTCAGAAAGTATTGGGTTCTTTTTTATTAATAAAACAAAAACTACGCCACTATAAGGGAGCAAGCAATTAACTTGTAAAGTTCATTGGTGAATTTTAAAATGTTTATTCCGTGACCAAGAGATTTAATATGGCTTAGGATCGATTCCCTTTCCCTAGACGTCGCCGCCGCCGCCTTCTTCCGGGATTTTGCTCGATTCCCTAGGGAGTGATTCACCCCCAGGCGCCAGGAGGCCTGGCGCTCGTTGGGGGATTCCCCTGATCGGCTTGTTCCTAAACACGCATACCACCTCTGCCCTATTTATTAAATAACCCCTTCACCTTTTCTATATGGCTTTTCTTTCTAAAATAAACACACAAAAATTAACATTTTTTTTTTCTTTTTCTAATTTTCCCTCGAACGGGTGGGGTTCACCATGAAGATTCTCAACAATTATATAAGCGATGCCTGAGAATTTCCTCAATAAAACTCAAATTTTTAGTGCTGACATTTCGAGCATGTGCCGGGCTCGTCTTCAGGACATTAAGGTGCGCGTCTCGGAAAACCGTTAAAACACGATTGACTCGAGGCGGCACCAGATGGCGTTAGTGTTCCCCATTGGAATACACGTAACTTGTTCCATTTCATTCTAGACTTTCCAGCTAATTAATTAAAGGCAAAAAATTAATTATTCTTTAACACAATGATTACTAATTTAATTATCTACAACTTATAGAGCTCCTTTTTTTTAAATATCTTAATAATTTAATGCGAATAATCTAAAAAAAATTTTTCTTTTTTTTTGAAAATCAAAAAAAGGGTTTCTATAAGTTGTAGATATTTTAAATAGCTTTAATTTTAAAAAAATTTGAGGTCGATAGCTTCTAAATTGTGGCCGCAAAGTCCCAAAAATTAGCACCCCGAGACGCGCACCTTAAGAGTCAAAAGAGTGACTCTAAAGGAGAAGGTTTTATTTAATTTTACTCCTTTTCGGCTGCTCCTTTACTTTCTCTTACCTAGGATGTATACAGGGGTGGAACAATAGAGCGTGGTCAGAAGATTGTGCGTTTATTAACGTATTATACAATTTTATAATTTGTCGATGTTGTATAATAAGGAACCTTTTTCTAAAATATCTCTATCCAGGGTGATCTATATGAAAGTTTTTAAATGAACACACCAACTTTCTCTTACCATCGGTAATTGAGAGTTCTGTTTTGTGCTAGTCACACCAGATTTTTTTATCATATAAGTATCCCATATATAGTCAAGATGGCAAAATCTATTATAAATAGAAAATCTCTTTATATATAATAGCGGTGTGTCCGTCTGTCACGCTCCGTTTGGCCAACTTCCCGTTGAAATTTTGAAACGAAATTTTGCAGCCTTATAAAGTACGTATAGGAGAGTCCAGGAAAAATACGAATAAAAGAAAACGCAGCCAAAATTTTTTTTCTTTATAAATATATTTTAACAGCTGACGTTTCGGCTTCGGTTAAAGCCATCCTCGAATAATTTTCTTCTCATAATTAAGAAAAAGTTTCGCTCTTCTAATAAAAAATTCATTTTTTTTTCATAGTTATCGTAATACTGGTAGCTATATCTAAACCAATGTAGACCTATAGATTTTTTTTTTAATTACTTGTTAGACAACAATAGTGCTTTAAAAAAAAAAAAAAAAAACGCACTTTTTTCTCATTCACACTCACTAACACACACATTCACACAACTTAGGGCATATAAGACTTTTGACGATAAGCGTTATATGTATTTGGGGTCCAGGCATTTTTATTTAAGTCATTTGGTATCCAAATGGCTTAAATAAAATCATCAGCACACTAAGCCATACATCAAACCCGAGGGCAACCAGAGTGCTTAGAAAATAAATAATTTTTTTTAATATCGCAGTGGAAATATTTTTTGAGACAACCATTACGGCAGCTAAGCGCTCAGGTTGTCTAACTTCACGGCTCTATTCTCTAGGGGCGGGGGCTAATATTGAAAATTACTATGTTTATTTGTTCTTTTGTAAGCAAATCAGTTCTCGAAAACGGCTAGAACGCTTTTCTTTTTTTTTTTTTAATTTTAAAAATATACTATTTCCGGCACTAATATGAAAGTGCGCTAGGTCTCATTTTTGGGAAAACGCGGATACTATGCACTTTTTTAATTTTCTCAATATTACCTTTAACGATTTCTTTCAAATTTTAAATATTTACTATTTCCGGTAAACAAAACAAATCACTTGGTTACAGGAGTCAGGGAATTAAATAAAAGTCTTTTATTTAATTAATCAATCGTCGACGTTTCGGTCGCAAATCACGATCTTCCTACAGCCATTTATCATCGCTATTAAAACAAACTACGTTAGATTTCGTTTTGAAAAAGTGGCGTAGCGAGGGGGTGGCAAGGGGGGTCATCATGTCCCGGGCGCTACTCACAAAGGGGCGCCAAATGGTCAGCAAAACAAAAAATTGCAAATTTAAAGCCTAGCTTGAGCCTATGACTTTATTTATTTATTAATTTGGGAGTATATTTTACATATATGGCTTTCGAATGGGAGGGGGGGCGCTAAAAAGGTATTGTGCCCCGGGCGTGAATTAAGCTCGCTACGCCACTGTTTTGAAAGACTGAGTGCTAGTACTTTATTAGTTTTTTCCAAATTTATCAAAAAACCACCGAGCTCCAGCTCCGTCATCGGTCATCCCGGAACTTATTATTAAATAGATAGATATAATGTTCATTGCATTAACAAGAACGATTTATTTGGTAATATTAGAGATCCATTTGTGAAAAAATAATAATTTTCTATTGGGATTTTCAAGTGTGGGGAGAAAAAAAAAATCAAAACCGAGCAGTATTTTTTTTTAATTGGTAAAGTGATTAATCTATAAGAGATCGATGAGGCGTGTCGTTGACCCCCGGCGCCTCGCAGACGGTTTCGTGGTGTGTGTGTGTGTGTGTGTGTGTGTGTGTGTGTTGTGACCCTCTTTCTCTCTCTCTCTCTCTCTCCTTCACTCCTTCATAAATAATCAATTAAAAGCCTTTCCTTTTGCTTCTATATTTATATATCCTAAGTACTAGATTTGATGTTCAGATTAGTATTGATGATTTCAAGAATATTCTTTATATAGAGCAAACAAGATTAAAATCTAACGCTTACATAATTAAAAAAACAAAAAAAAAAAAAAAAAATTATGTTTGAAACAATGGTTCCCAAATTTTTTTCTTTAAAATAAAAATATTTATGTCGTTGTCTACTGGTGAGTTAAAAAAGGAAGTTCATTTTTTTTGAAATTGATAGCGATTTTTTTGAAAAGAGAGTGAAAATAAATTTATTAACGACCAGTCCTCGGTGGCTAGGTCCAAACAAACATTACAAAATTGAATATAATAACAAAAACAAAAAAATATTACTAGAGAAAAACTTCATCCCTTCTTCCTTTTTTAAAGGAAAAAAAAATGAAATTTTGCAAATTGATAGTCAAATATCTCAGGCAAGACTGAGTCGAAAATCTGAAACTTTTTTTTTTATAATCAACTTTCGATTAATGATAATAGGAAAATTTCATCACAGTGTTTGAACTAATTTAGGAGTTCTCTATGGTCTAAATATGATTATAAAACCTTAATCTTTAATCAGGCTGAGAAATTTCTTGTAGGTAGTTTGTTGGCATGATGGCCTGATGCAAAGGGAAGCACACTCTAGGATGGAGATCCTGGGTTCTGATCCCTGACGTTTGCCCTTAAACCAACAGATAAGAGAAAGTAATAAACATATCCGGATGATTGAGGAAAGCAAACAGAGTTTTATTTGTGAAAATATTTATTTAATCTATAGGCGATCGATTTCGTCACGTGGACATGGTGCTTTTCTCGATCATCTTACCTCAAATTGATAATGGCAACAGAAATAGAGCAATATATTCGAATAATTTTTTTTTTTTATCGGCTGCTGAGGCCATTTAGGGCCGGTTTGCTTCATTTCTAGTCAATTAGAAAACTTAACCTAAAAAAAAAAACTAGCATCTGGGCTCTTATTTATCATCTGATTAGCTTATATTTCTAAAATATGCGAAAGTCATAGTCAGAAGCTTATCCGAGGGATAGCTACTTAATTAAAAGTTAAGCAACCTGACCGTGCACCTGATTGATAGCCAATTCAATTTCAAATAAATTATTTTGACTTTTATTAACAATTACATTTTTGTTTCTTTCCAGGCTATGTTCACTCACATTATCGAGGTTGGTGGTACTGCGCCCTCTTGGCTCCGCTGACTTCACAACGATCCTCATTGCTGTTAAAATGCAGGTAGAATAACTTTAATTAAATTTTCTTATTCAACAATAGGAAGTGAATAAATATAAAAAGAAATCCGATTTTATTTACTCTTTTTTTTTTTTTTTTTTTTTATGAGATTTTTATTATAAACGTAAGTTCTCTATCTCTCTACGTGTTTGTTTTTTTTTTCTATCATTTTTTTTTTTATATTGTCTCTTCTATTCTCACATAAAAACAGATATATAAGGTAATTTATTTAATACATTAAAAAAGAATATAACTGATTATATTCTAGTTAAGAGCAGTTCAAACTAGTTTAGAGGGCCGAGAGATGCTATCAAGAGATTAGAAAACAAACACTACTTTTTGAAAATACGTATGCAGCAAGGTATTTCGAATAGACAAGGTAGGTCCATTCTGTTCGGGAAAATTCGTCTGTTTTCGGCTCTGATGCCGTGGCGGCTCCTTGCTATTATTTGCTAATGGGCCCAATGGGACTATATAAAATTCTTCATATTAAATCAAATATTTTTCAATTTACATTTAAATATCACTTATTTGATGTTGATTAAAGATAAATTAGATAAAATGAATTCATAAAATATATAAATATGCAGGGGTTTATGTAAAAAAAAATCGTTTAACCACAAAATAGCGCTCGATCAGAATTATTTTAATTTTAACTTTTAATCTATATAAGGCTATTAAAAAAAAAAATAGTAATAGGGAGAAAAATATGTCAATTAATTTTCGATTCTTAATTAAATAATCAAAGGATTATATTTTTTTTCTATTTAGTTTCTCCTAAAAACTTAAAAAAAAATATATATATATATGTTTAGAAAAGGAAGGTTAGACTGACAATTGTGAGTTAAAAAAAAAAGAGAATTTTATAAATTTAAATAAATTCCTGCCCTTTGTTCAGAAAAAAGCAAAATATTCTTTTGACCTTTGGGTTTATGATCGAGTTCCGGAAAACCCACTTTTCGGTCTCTTTGTTTAGAAGAATAAAATATTCCGCATGTGGTTTCTCAATGTTTTAAAAGGCAGAAGATAAGTTTCTGGGTTTAACCCTTCATTAAATAAACAATAGTTTTCAAATTAACTAGGCCTAAAGTAATATTATATTGATTATAATATAATTCACAAAACAAAATTACATTCTAATACATTTCTACTTTTAGTTCAGAAATCTTAAAAAACTCTTTAAAACAAACAAAAAAATGTTTAAAACATTACCTTTATATAAAATATTAAAAAAAAAAAACATAATTCTTAAGTTTATTCATATAAATTTGTTATTTAATTATCATTTTTGGCTTAATTTTAAATTTTCATTCTTCATTTATGGCACTGACAAAAAGGTTTCAATTTATATATTTTCCCTCATACAGCACCTGTAATGTGAATAAAAATTAAATCAAATATTCTAGTTTGTTATTTTAATCAGATTTTTATTTTGTACATACCTGGATAAAATTTCTTTAGATATCTTGTGCATTGTATTAGTAGAGAATTGGGATTTGTCAGATTCCACTTTTCGGACATTTTACAACTTAAAATTAATTTTCTTATGTTTGTTTCCTTTTAAGAGACCTAATTTAATAAGTTTAATTTAATAAATGCCTATTACAAAGTCAAAATACTTACGAATGAAATGACAGTTCGAGGTTATGCCACATCTTACTTATTTCCTTTTTTTACTTCTTATTACATAATAATTGCGCTAAAATCTCATCGTTATATTGTTCAAATAATTAGTCGATAACACAAATAAGGGTGCAAAACTCTATATATGCAAAGTAAATTAAATAAATGCCAAGAAATGAATCGCACACAAATAAACGCATTGCTTTTCTATGGGCGAGTGGTGGGAGGGAGCCGCCATCCAATCAAAATCGGGTACACCAAAAACTTCGGAAATGGGACTATGGACCTACCTTGTCTATTCGAAGTACCTTGGTTTGCAGTATAATAATAATTGAAAATACTTTTTGCTTGTATAATGGTCAAAAAAATCTTAACTTTTTTGATTTGCCTGGAACAAAAGAAAAATTTATTTTAAAATTATAGGTATGTTTATTAAAGCTTTTGTGCTTTGTATTATTATTATTATGGGAGTTTTTAATTATAGACCACATTTTGAATTAATTATTTATTAAAAAATCTGGTGTGACAAGCACAGAACACAACTTTCGAATACCGAAGGTTAAGGAAAGTTGTAGGTGTGTTCTTTTCGCTTGCCATTTTAATATAATTTACACATTTTACACTGCATTCTGTCCTGGATCAGAAAATGTAGATTTTGCTGCATAATTTGACCCAATGGAATAGCTTGTGTGAATTGTGCAGGGCGATCTCAGCGCCAAAGCTTTAGTAGATGACCACCTTTTTGCCGCCATTTTCTCTCAATTCACCTCAATTAAAATAATATAGACAATAAAAATGATAAGTAAGTTTTAGGCTTTATTTTGATTTTTTTTTTTTTTTTAATTGATTTTCTTTATTATTATTATTATTATTTTTATTTATTTAAGAATCATCGTTATAAAAATATTCGAAACAATCCAAGACAAAAATGACAATTGAAGGTTAGGTTGCTTAAATAAAAATGCCTGGACTCTAATATATATAAATTCATAAATAACGGTTATCGTAAATGTCTTATATGGCCTGAGCTGCCGAAAAGACAGTGTGAATGTATGTGTGAGTGTGAGTGTGAATGAGAAAAAAGTGTGAATGTTTAAAAAAAAAAAAAAAAAAAAAAAAAAAAAAAGGTTAGGTTAGATTATTAAGAACTCATTTTCCAAATTCATGACTTGAATCGAATTGATATCAAAATTGACAAATGTTGCACTTTTCTGGCAGTTTGTAGATAATATAGAAAAAAAAGGCTAAATTGAAGATTATGTCGACAAATTTTTTTCTATGATAGGAAACTTTTTCTGTTTTTTTTCTCTCTCCATTCTCTTTGTTAGCCTATAAAAGAGCTGGAAAAGCCAATTTGAACCAAATATCTCAAAAAATAACGATCATATTGAAGAACAAACCGAACCGAAATTGACAAAACAACATGACAAATTTCTAGTCGGCCCCGGGCGGCGCAAACTCACGCTATCCCTATTTATTTAAATTGATAGGTAACCAATACAATTTAAATAAATAGAATGGGATGCGAACCGGCGACCATTGTTACTAATGCTAACTTCTACATTGAAATAATAGCATTGAAAATATGGATATGCAATTATATTCCTTGACTTTGTTTTTCATTTTTTTTAGAGCCCACTGAAGTGAGCTTCGATATTTTGTTTATTTGTTGATGTTTTAATAAGTAATGTTATAATGAATGACGCCCTCGGGGCATGGCGTAGAGGTTAGCGTGCTAACCTCGTATACCAAACGTCGCGGGTTCGGACCCCAGGCAGTCCGATGATTTTATTTAAGCCAATTGGATACCAAATGGCTTAAATAAGAATGCCTGGACCCCTATATGTATATTTATATAATAACGGTTATCGTCTAAAGTCTTAAATGGCCTGAGTTGCCGAAAAGACTGTGTGAATGTGAGTGTGAATGAGAAAAAAAGTGTGAATGTTTTATGTAAAAAAAAAAAAAAAAAATAATGAATGACACATAACTAAAATAAAAATTTGATTTTCCTAAAAAATATTTGATTAATCTTAACTTTAATTAAATTATACATTAAAAATATAATCGGGAAAGAAAAAAAAATACAAAAAAGTAAGGAATAATACATTCCTTAAAGGTTAATGTCGCTTTCATATTTATTCAATATTTCCGTTATTTTTAGAGATATTTGGTTCAAAGTGCTTGCTTTCCCAACTCTTATTCAGACTACTAAAGAGATTGGAGAGAGAAAAAATCAGAAAAAGTTTCCTATCATAGAAAAAAATTTGTCGACATAATGTTAAATCGAACAAAAAAAAAAAAAAAAAAAAAAAAAAATAGGCAACAATTCTTGATGAATTTCTCCATTTTTCGTTATTTATATGAAGTAATGGGAATAGTTAAAATAATAACGAATTTTTAAATTAAAAATTATTTATTCTCTCGACAATCGATTTCGGCACTATGTACCATCATCAGGTCGGCTAAAAATGTGAAAACGATTACATTTGTATATTATGTATATATAGTATAGTATAGTGTATATAATACAGTATATAGTAGTATATAGTGTACTATATATAGTACTATATAGTGTATTATATACACTATACTATACTACCCAGACAGCCTGGAATATTGCAGTAATATTGCAGCAATTTTGCCAACCTTGCTCAATATTGACAATATTGGGGCAACATTGCTGTAATTTCGCTGCGCAATATTGAAGTGAAGACATTGCAGAAATATTGCAGCAAAATTGCTGTGGCAACATTGAAGTGTGAATATTGCGACAATATTGCAGTGGCAACATTGAATAGTGAATATTGCAGCAATATTGCATCAATATTGCAGTGGTAATATTGAAGTGTAAATATTGCTGCATTATTCCTGAAATATTACAGTGGCAACATTGAAGGGTGAATATTGAAGCAATATTGCAGCACAATGTTGCAATGGCAACATTGAAGTATGAATATTTCAACAATATTGCAGTGGCAATATTGAAGTGTAAATATTGCAGCAATATTCCTGAAATATTACAGTGGCAACATTGAAGAGTGAATATTGAAGCAATATTGCAGCACAATGTTGCAATGACAACATTGAAGTATGAATATTGCAGCAATATTGCAGAGTCAATATTGAAGTGTGAATATTGCAGCAATATTGAAGTGGTAACATTGAATAGTGAATATAGGCTTAAAATTATCATATCAACTTTATAATATTCATATTAATTAAATTAATTAATGCCCCCGGGTGTGGCATAGTAGGTAGCGTGCCTACCTCCTATGCCAAACGTCGCGGGTTCGGACCCAGGCAGTCCGATGATTTTATTTAAGCCATTTGGATACCAGATGGCTTAAATAGAAATGCCTGAACCCTCAATATATATACATTAATTACAACGCTTATCGTCTAAAGTCTTAAATGGCCTGAGTTGCCGAAAAGACTGTGTGAATGTGTGTGTGAGTGTGAGTGCGAATGAGAAAAAGTGTGAATGTTTTTTTTTTTAAATAAAAAAAAAAAAAAAAAAAATTAATTAATGCCCGTGATGACCCGTGGCTCAGAGAGAAGACACTAGCTTCTTGAGCCTGGGGTCCAGGATTCGCTTTCCGTCCCCAGCAAGGGCGGTCCCAGAGGGGGGGGTCAAGGGGGTCGTGACCCCCCCAAAAAAAAATCTTTTTTTTTTTAACACACACTTTTTCCCACTCACTCTCCCATTCACACAATCTTTTCGGCAACTTAGGCCATTTAAGACTTAAACGATACTTATATTTGATTAATATACCGGGTGGGCCATTAGTGCGTGGACGGAAGATTATGGGCTTATTAACGGACATTTTTAAAGTCTGTTGATCGTATATAATGTGGGGCCTTTAGGGCTACAAATTAAAAATATTTTTGTTCCAATTGCACTTTTTATACAGGGTGACCCATATCAAAGTTATGTTTTTTAAATGGAACGCCCTATATATTATTGCATATTTGGATTCTACGGCCAATTTTAGTATGACTTTATGTTATGCAATGTATTCCAAACCAAACCGTTTAGCCGCAAATCGGGTTTTTGTGAAAAAACTACTGTCTGAAAAAAAATTGAATATCTCGCGAACCATAATACCTAGGGGGCTGTTCTTTTGTGATATTACTAATCATGAAATGTACTAATGTGGGCCAGATGGGTAACCCGTAATTATTCTTATGTTGGGAGATATGGCCATGCCAATTTGGAAAATTTCAAACATGGATAACTTTATTTTTTCAAATGGAACATACTACTTTTTTTGATGCCAAGGGACGTGAAATTTAATTCTCTTTCTAATGACATAATGTTGTCTATATCTATCTTTGGTAGTTTTCTTTTTATTCCAAAATATCTGATAACGAAAAAAAAAAATACATTTATTATAGACAAAACCATTTAAAAAAATCCAAACTCAAACAAAATTGTAATAAATGGAAAAGATATGCTAAATATTCGAAAATGTATTCAAATTTCCTTTAAAATCATTTATTTGAACTTCCCGAAAAAGAAATTAGGGTTATGTTTAGGTTAGGAGAAGCGCCATCTTGTTAAAAAATCATACCCCGAATTTGAGCAAGCGGGACTTCTTTAAAAATGATTTTGAAGGAAATTTAAAGACATTTTCGAATATTTAGCATATCTTTTCCATTTATTACAGTTTTGTTTGAGTTTGGATTTTTTTTAAATGGTTTTGTCTATAATAAATGTATTTTTTTTTTTCGTTATCAGATATTTTGGAATAAAAAGAAAACTACCAAAGATAGATATAGACAACCTTATATCATCTGAAAGATAATTAAATTTCACGTCCCTTGGCATCAAAAAAAGTAGTATGTTCCATTTGAAAAAATAAAGTTATCCATGTTTGAAATTTTCCAAATTGGCATGGCCATATCTCCCAACATAAGAATAATTACGGGTTACCCATCTGGCCCACATTAGTACATTTCATGATTAGTAATATCACAAAAGAACAGCCCCCTAGGTATTATGGTTCGCGAGATATTCAATTTTTTTCAGACAGTAGTTTTTTCACAAAAACCCGATTTGCGGCTAAACGGTTTGGTTTGGAATACATTGCATAACATAAAGTCATACTAAAATTGGCCGTAGAATCCAAATATGCAATAATATATAGGGCGTTCCATTTAAAAAAACATAACTTTGATATGGGTCACCCTGTATATGAGGTGCAATTGGAACAAAAATATTTTTAATTTGTAGCCCTAAAGGCCCCACATTATATACGATCAACAAACTTTAAAAATGTCCGTTAATAAGCCCACAATCTTCCGTCCACGCACTAATGGCCCACCCGGTATATTTATTGGGGTCCAGGCCCATTTATTTATACTATAAAAAAAAAAAAAAACAGTGACCCCCCCCTCCAAATGTAAGGCTAGGACCGCGCTTGGTCCCCAGCGAGAAAAATTTATTTCATTTGAAATGACTGCAAATAATTTGAAATAAATAGGGATGGGGTCTAAATCGCCTTAGATACCGAAAAAGAAAAAAAAATTAAAAAAAAAAAAAAATTAATTTTAAATATTAAAAATTATTATTTTTTTACAATTTATAAGTGACTTTTTGTTTAAAAAAAATTGAATAGTACTACATACGAATTAAGTAGCTTAAAAAGTGTTGAAATTTCATATAGCAAAACGTCCGAGGCAGCAAAGGAGTCGAATATTGGAATCAAGACATTGGAAATATTGGAAATGCAAAAAACTCGTGTTCAAATCCTTCTATGAACAAGTTTTTTTTTTACCCTGCAATATTGCCACAATATTCCATGCAATATTGCCACAATATTCCATGCAATATTTCCACAATATTCCATGCAATATTTCCACAATATTCCATGCAATATTGCCACAATATTCCATGCAATATTGCCGGAATATTCCCGTAATATTGCTGCAATACTTGCAATATTTTTGTAATATTGCAACAATATTCCAATCAGTATTGCCACAATATTCCTGCAAGTTACAAAGAGGCGGACATAGGAATATTGCAACAATGTTGCTGTATTGTTCCTGCAATATTCCCTGCAAGGTTAAATATTGCAATGTAAGATTCCTGCAATATTAATGCAAGATTCCAGGCTGTCTGGGTATATATACATAATATACAAATGTAATCGTTTTCACATTTTTAGCCGACCTGATGATGGTACATAGTGCCGAAATCGATTGTCGAGAGAATAAATAATTTTTAATTTAAAAATTCGTTATTAATTGGCAACAAATTTACAATTTTTTTTTTTTTTTTTTATACTTACACTTTTTTCTCATTCACACTCACAATCACACACACATTCATACAGTCTTTTCGGCATCTCATGACGATATCCGTTATTGATTGATATACATATTGGGGGTCCAGGCATTCATGTTTAAGCCATTTGGTATCCAAATAAAATCATCGGACTGCCTGGGGTCCGAACCCGCGACTCTTGGTATACGAGATTAGCACGCTAACCTCTACACCAAACCCCGAGGGCTTTACAAAACTTCTCCACTATATGAAGAGCGTAAAGTTTTGCAAATTCGTTGCCTATTTTTTTTTATTACCGTGGAAATAAAAGCCTCAGAAACATATTTGGCACGGACCGACCTAGCATGGGATTATCGTCAAGTAATAGTGTAGTACAATCAGTATTTAAATAGAACAAGTCTCCAGACTTTTGTTTTGTGTTATTTTTCCTATATAAATAAACTCCAATTTGCCGTTTAATATGCAAATCATACCAAGGTCAAATGAACGTTTATATTAATAAAATCTATATAAATATTAATAATGTGCATGTGAATATGTTATTAAACTATTGTTGATTTGATTAGCATTGACTTTCACTTTCTTCTTCTTCTTCTTCTTCTCTCTTTGCTTTATGAATAAATGCGTAGAATCCTCCCTCCATCTCCTCTCGATTCACTTCACTGCTATGTTTACAAATAAAAGCCAACAAATTTTTTTTTTTTTTTTATATTAAGAGGATTCTCTCTTTCTCTTTCTTTATCCACTCATCATTTGGATTGGATTATTGCTCCTTCTTAGCCACCAGGTCCACACTGGGCTACCCAGTCGAAGTCATCCCCCATTTTCAAGGCACTTAGGCTGTGACGGTGCTACAGGGGGCAAGGGGGGGGGGCAAGCGCCCCCCCGGCAAGGACCAGTGCCCCCCGGATGCCCCCCCCCCAATCAACACGAAACCAAGTCATGGGATGATATATATAAACTTATTATTTTTAAACAATAAATGATTTAAAAAAAAAAAAAGTTTCGCTTTAAAATATTTTCTCTCAAATTAAAAAAAAAAATTCTACAGTTTTTATTCACATTTCATTAAAAAAAATTTAATTTAAGCTTTAAGCTTTTTATTACAATAAAAAAAAGGAAATGTTATTTTTTATTCTTATTTTAATAAATAAATTTAGTTACCCTCAAATTTTTGTCAAGTAAATATCTTTCTTTGTGTCATTAAAACGTCATCGAAAGGAAAAATATCCGATTACTTTTTGAACCCCCATCTAAAAAAAAATTTTCTTCGAGTAAAGGTGTAAATCCGCCAGCTTATGAATTCAGCTCAAGTGATTCAGAAGATGAAATTGATACTGATTTTGAGAAATTCTGCGCCTCAGTATCCAATGCAAAGTCAATCTCCTTCAGAAAAATTCCTGGGCCTTCAGATATTTCTCAGGTGATAAGTGAGGAGGGTGCGTGCCAAACAAAATTGAAAATCGACAGTAGAAGCAGCCCGAGTAGGAAATATTCCTGCTCCTTTTACAAAATTGAAAATGTTTCCTTGCACGACATTCGGCCCATTCCGATTATTACAACAGTTTCGGCCCTCCTCCCTGAAATGTTCAAAATGTCCCCTCGTGGGAAAAATCGAAATTTATATACATATTTAAAATTTTCATAAAGGATTTCTCATTTAATAAATCATTATATAATTTTAAAAAATATAAAAATGTATATAAAGCCCCCTGGGGGGGGGGGGGGGATTATTCTTCAAATCTTGTAATCGATGCGTCACGGATAATAAAATAAAAAGATAAAATTTTGAATTCAATTATATTTCTTTTTGTTTCTCTGCCTATATATTTATTGATTGCCCCCCCCCCCCCCCGCTGAGAATATGCTAGCGCCGTCACTGCACTTAGGCCACCTCAATTAAAGCCCTTTGGGTCTCTGTGGTGAGATCTTTTCCTCCTTCGGCAATGTTGAATTATTTCCGGCAAGCTGTATTCGAACCCGAGTTGTGTTGGCATTCAGATCTGTAATCCACAGCTTAGCTTGCTTAGCCACTTGCCTCCTCCCACTCATCACTTGTTTTGATATTGATTAGGCTAAAGTAGGCCCACTCTATTGACTTTCTCTTACCTACATTTATGAGAAGGCGATTAGCCGAGGGGATAAAGCGGTTAAGCTTATAATCCTGAGTTGAAGACAACTCGAGTTCAAATCCAGCTCATGGCAATAAACAGAATCTGGTGGAATAGTCGCACGGTATTCAACTTACTCTTATCTTCGGCAGCTAAGAAGTTTTTTTTTTTTTTGTTTGTGGATTAAAAATGAAAACAATATCAACTTTTTTACTTTCTTTTACCTCTATATATATGTTAATATATATAGAGAGAGAAAGTATTGGTTTCATGTCACAAATTCGATGTCGAGATTTTGACGGATATACACGTTTTGAATCCAAAAAAGTGGTTTTCGCGACATGGTCTGTCTGGGTGTCTGTGAACAAAATATCTCAAGAACAAAAAGAGATATGAAACTGAAATTTTATAGTATAACGGTATTTTATGACTGGTGGAATTTGTATCAGGAATGAAAGTTGAAAGAAAACGCAGCCAAAATGTTTTCTTTAAAAATATATTTCAACAGCTGACGTTTCGGCTTTGGTCCAAAGCCATCCTCGGAGCTATAAACAACGAAACGAAACATTTCCTTTTACAAATATGGCTTAACAATTCTCTCAGATTTTTAAATTTTTTCAAACTGAAAATCATACCTGCTATTGGTCATCATATCGAAACGTCAGCTGTTGAAATATATTTTTAAAGAAAAAATTTTGGCTGCGAAGCTTTTAATCAAAATCGGCCAAAGAGTACTAGTACTTAACTGATGCACTTTTCCAGTTTTATTCGATTTTCTTAAAATTCACTCCAACGATAAAATTCAAAAATCAATTTTTTAGATGCTCTTTTGCAATTGAAATCTTCTGAAGACCACTTTACTCCTGTACTCCATAGGAAAGATAGAAGAAATGGTTGCCATGGTAACAAAATATAAATATTTTCCCAAATTTTACATCTTGAAAATCGAATGTACACTGTACTATCGGAAACTAAATATATGTCAACATAAAAAATCTGGTGTGACTGGCGTACAGAACACAACTTTCGATTACCGAAGGTAATTGTGTGCTGTGCGATCAGCACACCAAATTTTTCTAAACAGTGATTTTTTTTTTTTTTTAAACATTCACACTTTTTTCTCATTCACACTCACATTCACACAGTCTTTTCGGCAACTCAGGCCATTTAAGACTTTAGACGATAACCGTTGTAATTAATATATATTATTGGGGGTTCTATTTAAGCCATCTGGTATCCAAATAGCTTAAATAATATCATCGGACTGCCTGGGGATCCGAACCCGCGACGTTTGGTATAGGAGGTAGGCACGCTACCTACTACGCCAAACTCGGGGGCTAAACAGTGATTATTATGTTTATTTATTCCAACATGCGATACACCAATTATAATAGGATTCTATTTAAAATTTGCTCTATTTCAAATAATAGATTTAATGAGGCTTTAAATAGAGCCTCCCTCTTCTCTATTTAAATTGAATTTTTTTTTTTTTTTTTTTTTTTTTTATTCATAGACTGTCTGTCACTCATGATTTAACTTTCCTTTGACGTCATAAATTATCCGTCGTCAACGCAATTTTAAACAAGACAAATTATTCTTTTTGCATATACGCGTATATAGATAGTATCTTTATCTCTATGCTAATAATTATAGCAGACCTTTTAACCTCTGTGTTTTAGAGTAGTGACAACTCACCCTTTCAAATGGTGTTATAAGGTCCTAGAGCCCTGCACGGGCCGATTTTTTTTGGCCCGTACCCGCCCGTGTCCGTATTTTTTTTTGACCTCCCGCCCGTACCCGCCCGAAAATTTTTCAAGAATTGCGAGTCAATTTTTCAAATACAATTTATTTTTTTTCGAATCCCTCTTATAAAATATTTTGGAGCATTTAGAAATCTATTATTTATGGGATTTTAATGAAATTAAAAATATAGATCCCTAGTGAAATGAGTAATTAAAAATAATTAGATTAAAATATTTTTTAATGTCGAAACTATTTCCAAAATAAAAAAGCTCTTTTTAAATAAAATATTTTATATAATTGAAATCGCCCTCGGGGCTTGGTGTGGAGGTTAGCGTGCTAACCTCGTATACCAAACGTCGCGGGTTCGGATCCCAGGCAGTCCGATGATTTTATTTAAGCCATTTGGATACCAAATGGCTTAAATAAGAATGCCTGAACCCCAAATAAATATATATTATTAAATAACGGTTATCGTAAAAGTCTTAAATGGCCTAAGTTGCCGAAAAGACTGTGTGAATGTGAGAGTGTATGAGAAAAAGTGTGAGTGTTTTTATAAAAAAAAAAATCCTTGAAATCATACATTGTATAATATAACATAAATCTTCTTTTATTTAATAAATAAAAAAAATTATTTAAAAATATTTTATTTTTTTTTTTTATATATTTTCAATTTATAATAAAAAAAATTAAAATTTTTCATGCTCTCAGATGACGGAAAAAAAAAATATTAAAAAAAGTTTTTATAGGTCCGTACCCGCCCAATTTCATTTGCATGCCCGTCCGCACGTACCCGTTTATTTAAACTTGCTACCCGCCCGTGCCCGCCCGTATTTTTTTCATGGCCTTCAAAACCCGCCCGGCCCGGCCCGCGGGCTACGGGCCTACGGGCCTACCCGTACCCGTGCAGGGCTCTATTGTAAAGGATAGAAGCAAAACGTTTTTGTCCTTTCAGAGAGCATCAAACGAATTGTTCTTTTCATCAAACGTCTCATTTTTCGTTCACTTGAATGTAATAACAATTCATTCATTATTTCGTCAACAACACAAATCGGGAGACGGTGGAGATATTTCTTTTGGAAATCCAAATATTCCCTTGAACTCCTTGAAATATCAGATGAGAGAAACTTGATGAGTTCGGCCTGAAAATCCTTCTTGATCAAATCGTAAAATGAGACTGGCGATGGCATTTTGAAGCTGAAGCTGAAGCTGTTGAGATCTGTAAAATAAAAAAATTTTATGTTATCATAACAAACAATATACCGGGTGGGCCAATAGTGCGTGGACGGAAGATTGTGGGCTTATTAACGGACATTTTTAAAATTTGTTGATCGCACATAATGAGGGGCCTTTAGGGCTACAAATTAAAATTATTTTTGTTCCAATTGCACCTCATATACAGGGTGGTCCAGATCAAAGTTATGTTTTTTTAAATGGAACGCCCTGTATATTATTGCATATTTGGATTCTACGGCCAATTTTAGTATGAGTTTATGTCATGCCATGTATTCTAAAACAAACCGTTTAGCCGCAAATCAGGCTTTAGTGAAAAAACTGCTGTCTGGAAAAAATTGAATATCTCGCGAACCATAAAACTTTGGGGACTGTTCTTTTGTGATGTTACTAACCATGAAATGTACTAATGTAGGCCAGATGGGGAACCCGGAATTATTTTGATGTTGGGAGAAATGGCCATGCCAATTTGGAAAATTTCAATCATGGATAACTTCATTTTTTCAAATGGAACATGCTACTTTTTTTGATGCCAAGGGACGTGAAATTTAATTCTCTTTCTAATGACATAAGGTTGTCTATATCTATCTTTGGTAGTTTTCTTTTTATTCCAAAATATCTTATAACGAAAAAAAAAAAATATTTATTATAGACAAAATAATTGAAAAAAAAATCCAAACGCAAAACAAAATTGTAATAAATGGACAAATTATGCTAAATATTCGAAAATGTCTTTAAATTTCCCTCAAAATCATTTATTAGAACTTCTCAAAGAAGTCCCGCTCGCTCAAATTCGGGTTATGATTTGTCAACAAGATGGCGCACCTCCTAACCTGAACATAACCCTAATTTCTTTTTCGAGAAATTAAAATAAATGATTTTAAAGAAAATTAAAAGACATTTTCGAATATTTAACATATCTTTTCCATTTATTACAATTTTGTTTTGCGTTTGGATTTTTTTTCAATTATTTTGTCTATAATAAATATTTTTTTTTTTCGTTATAAGATATTTTGAAATAAAAAGAAAACAACCAAAGATAGATATAGACAACCTCATATCATCTGAAAGATAATTAAATTTTACGTCCCATGGCATCAAAAAAGTAGCATGTTCCATTTGAAAAAATGAAGTTATCCATGATTGAAATTTTCCAAATTGGCATGGCCATATCTCCTAACATAAGAATAATTCCGGGTTACCCATCTGGCCTACATTAGTACATTTCATGGTTAGTAACCTCTCAAAAGAACAGTCCCCTAAGCTCTTATGGTTCGCGAGATATTCAATTTTTTTCAGACAGCAGTTTTTTCACTAAAGCCCGATTTGCGGCTAAACGGTTTGTGTTTAGAATACATTGCATGACATAAACTCATACTAAAATTGGCCGTAGAATCCAAATATGCAATAATATACAGGGTGTTCCATTTAAAAAAACATAACTTTGATATGGACCACTGTATATGAGGTGCAATTGGAACAAAAGTATTTTTAATTTGTAGCCCTAAAGGCCCCACATTATGTGCGATCAACAAATTTTAAAAATGTCCGTTAATAAGCCCACAATCTTCCGTCCACGCACTAATGGCCAACCCGGTATTTAAAACAGTTTCATATTATTTTTTTTTTTTAGTAATTAAATTTTAAAATTTTTTTAAAATTGTTTTTCGAGTTTATTTATTACCTTAAAATTAAAATTTAATTTAAATGCATGAAGAAAATATCATTTATTACAGTATTTAAATAAAACAAGGCATAAAATAATCCATTAATTAAATATATACATGAAATTAATAAAAAATTTATTTGCTTATATTTGATGAAAAAATTAGGTACAGTCAAGCGAATATAGATAACTTACTTTGTTAATTTACTTGTACACTTACCGCACACGAAGTAGGGTGATATAAGTCAAAATTTTGCAAGACAAATAAATACGTGACAATTAGCGTAGTTTATAAAGGATATTTAAAAAAAATTTTAAAATTTAATTACTAACAAAAAATAATTAAATATGAAAAAAAATAATAATATGAAAGAGTTTTAAATATATTGTTTGTTCCGTGATATAAACACTTGGCCGTCCCCTTGTTAGTGAAAATTATACTGGAATCATCAGTAGACTATATAATTTATGAAATAGTTAACATTTTTTGTAATTATAAATAATTGTATTGATATAAGCTTATATAAAAGCTTTAGTTATTGATATGACTCTGAGATTTTTGGATCTACATGCGAATATAATACTCATCTTATAGGTAAATATATAATTTGTAATTTTAATAAAATCAATTACTTAATTTTTACTTTCTCTTGTCTATGTATATATGTAATATATATATAGAGAGAAAGTATTGGATTCACGTCAAAAATTCGATGTCGAGATTTTGATGGATCTTCACGTTTTGAGGTCCCCTGAATCCAAAAAAGTGGTTTTCGCGACATGGTCTGTCTGTCTGTGTGTCTGTGAACAAAATATCTCAAGAACGAAAAGAGCCAGGAGGTTGAAATTTTATATTTAAGTTAGGCACCCCCATGGGACGTGACACGAAGCTTTTGAACAAAATCGACCAAAGAGTACTAGTACTTTACTGATTCACTTTTTCAGTTTTTTTCGATTTTCTCTAAATTCGCTCCAACGATTTTTTTTTTTAAATTCAAAAATCAATTATTTTTTAGATTCTCTTTAAAATGTATATTCTCATTTTGTCATTGAAATCTTCTGAAGACCACTTTACTCTTGTACTCCATAGAAAAGATAGGAGAAATGGTTGCCATGGTATCAAAATATAAATATTTTCACATATAAGGCTGGTCGTCCACTGGACGCGACAACGCGCTACCGCTACAAGCGCTACAACATGCTACAGATCCCAATGTGTGTGAATCAATTGAAGCTCGTCCACTAGAAGCGCGCGACATCACGCTACAACGCGCTTCGAGCGACAAGGCGCTACAGATCCCAAAAAAATGGGATCTGTAGCGCGTTGTAGCGTCTAACCCTTTGTTTTTCTAACCTAAAATACTCTCACCGGCAAAAAAAAACCGCAACACTTTGTTTTTTTCTTAATAAAATTGATGGAATTGAATAAAACAAACACCAAAATATCGATATTTAATTTGTGGGACAAAATAAGATTAAATAGACATCAAAGAGCCGTAGTTACTTCATCAATCACTGTTTGTTCGGTGAGTGTGTGTTTAAATGAATTTTCATAAATTTTTTAAATTTTTTATTAACTGTTTCAAGAATCGACTGCTTTGCAAATATCAGTTTCGATTTTTCATCACCGTCAGGACCTTTAAAGATAAACATAGAGTATGTGTAATTTATTTTATATTCAACACTTACTTATTCTTTTATAGTCGACATTACAATTTTTTGTGATATACTGTATATATATATATATTAAATTGATAAAATTATACATTTTTGTTTTTTTCACATTGAGTGATTTGGTGAAGTAACTGCGGCTCTTCGAGGTCTATTTAAAATAACCTTCATCCCAGAATATAAAGAATTTTAAAATAAGATTATTTGAAAATTTAGCGAAAATAAATATAAATTAGGACATTTTTATCTTGGTTTTATATTTCAATTTAATTATTTATTAAAATTATATGGATTTGTTTTATTTATTGGTTAGAAATTTATATGATATTTTATGTCAAATGTAGCGCGAAGTAGCGTGCAGTGGACGACCCTTGTCGCGTGTTGTCGCGTCTCTTGTTGTCGCCCTTGTAGCGGTAGCGTCCAGTGGACGACCAGGCTAAATCTTGAAAATCCAATGTACCCTACTGTCGGAAACTAAATACATGTCGACACAAAAAATCTGGTGCGACCAGTCACAGCAGATTTTTATATAAAGGTGCGTACACACCTGCGCTCTGCTCCGCTCGCGAGCACCATGTTCGTTAGATCAGTACGGGTTTTGAGATGCTCGCGAGCTGCTCGAAACCCGTACTAATCTAACGAACATTGTGCTCGCGAGCGGAGCAGAGCGCAGATGTGTACGCACCTTAACAATATTTTTTTTTTTTCACTTTTTTATTGAATTTTTTTTAATGGAAATTGTAATAAAAATGCAATTGTGTTGTTTTAGATGGGAGAGTTAGGTCTCTAATTAAATATATAGGTTAGAGTTAAACAAATAATTTTTATTTTAATATAATTTCTGCAACTTACAATATTTATTAAAAATGAAACAATTTTGAATGATGAACATAATTTTGTATTCTATGATAAGCTTTTGACTTTATTAACTTTAAACTAAAATTATTGTTTTTAATACATAAATCGACTTGATCAATATTAAAAAGGTCATTATTTGAAGGCAATATCAGTTCTTTTAAAGAATGGCATCTTCTGATGATTTGTTCTATGCAGTTTTGAGTGAAATTACATTTACAGTAAATATGTAGAATTTTAATTCTTTTAAATACACAGATTAATTCTTCCAGATCATTGGGCGAATATGTTGGCCAATAATAAATTTCTACAACTTCAAGTGAAGTTAACCCTGTTAAAATAGGGATTATATTATGAAGTGCCTTGCGAATTCTAATATATTTAAGTTTCGAATGCGGGACAACTTCAGGAGCTTCCATATCATGGCGGCAACGGAAAAGATCCAGATATTCTAAATTTGGAGATAGTCTTAAAAGGCTACTCAAATTTAACTGGTAAAAAGCACACACCAAAGACTCAAATTGTGAACCACACTTTTCAAGAAGATAAATCAAATCTCCACCGAAATTTGATTGAAAATAAAGGTATTTCAAATGTCGAAAATTTTGAAGAAATTCTAAACATCGAACTCGAGGATAATAAATAATGAGTGAGTCAATTTCGGGAATGGCTTTATACAAGTTTCGAATGCAATTTGTACTTGTTTCCCACAAATCCAGATATTCTTTTTTAAAGCTGCTGGAATTCGCTTAGAGAACATTGCATTTAAAAAAGTGCTGTTCGTTTTAAAGATCTCTAAATTGGGGAACTTATCCAAACTTTCATTCGGTTCTAGAAATTCTTGAAACTTAATATCATATGAACGACCAGTTATTCTAAAAAGACGAAGCGATTCGTGTTTCGGGCAATCAATTTGGAAATCGAAGATAGTAGAAATATTTACTACCCATACCAATTCCTCTAATTGAGGACAAAATCTTATAATGATTTCGATTAAATTATTTATGATTTCATCGGATTTTATTGTTAATGTTTTTTAAAGATGGAAGACATTTTAAAATTTCTTCCGTTTTAGAATAATTTAGGAAATTACAATTCAATTCCAAATTCTTTAAATTTGGTTTTTTGTTTTTTATTACTCCTATAACATGATTAATAAAAGAATCTTTTTTATTTTCCTCAAGGGAATAATGTAAAGGATAGAAGCAAAACGTTTTTGTCCTTTCAGAGAGCATCAAACGAATTGTTCTTTTCATCAAACGTCTCATTTTTCGTTCACTTGAATGCAATAACAATTCATTCATTATTTCGTCAACAACACAAATCGGGAGACGGTGGAGATATTTCTTTTGGAAATCCAAATATTCCCTTGAACTCCTTGAAATATCAGATGAGAGAAACTTGATGAGTTCGGCCTGAAAATCCTTCTTGATCAAATCGTAAAATGAGACTGGCGATGGCATTTTGAAGCTGAAGCTGAAGCTGAAGCTGTTGATCTGTAAAATAAATTATTTTTTTTTTTTTTTTTTAAACATTCACACTTTTTTCTCATTCACACTCACACTCACACACATATCACACAGTCTTTTCGGCAACTCAGGCCATATAAGACTTTTTACGATAACCGTTATGAATATATATTATTTAGGGTCCAGGCATTCTTATTTAAGCCATTTGGTATCCAATTGGCTTAAATTAAATCATCGGACTGCCTGGGGTTTGGTATATGAGGTTAGCACGCTAACCTCTACGCCATGCCCCGAGGGCTATTTTGGACTTATAATTAATGAAATACAAAATTTAAAAAAAATTTCAAATATAAACTGAAATTATTTTTCACGTGGCCAAAAGAAGCAAGTTCAAATATTATTTTATTTTTAAAGCAGATTTGAAGAACGACTAGTTAGTGAATTTCACTAGAAAAAGTCCTTTCTAGACTTTAACCTTTTCGTTTTCTTTGTCTCTTTTATTTTCTTTAGAAATATTTGAAGTCCTTTGAGGGCTTACATTTGAAAAAGATTTTTCGGCAAAGAAGAATCTATTTTTGTTGTTGTTTTTTTTTTTTGTCTTTAAAAACAAAAGATTTACATCCATTTGCTAAAAAATATTGAACTATTTTTCTTTCGCAAGAATAAAGATATGAAATTCTAGAAGTATTTTTCATGCTGAATTCAAATATCATTTCAGTTTTGCCCCATCAGGCACAGTTTTAGAGATATAGAGCAAACTAGATTTTAATAGAAAATGTGCTCTAAAACGGCTTTTATTTAAAATGTTCAAATTATTTTTAACGCTGTGCCCCGTAAAAATATGCAGATAGTTAGAATACATATAAATTTTAAGTTTCATCCCGATCGGAGGTCATTTAGACGTGCCGCAAAAAAAAAAACGAAATTTTCAAGATCTTTTTTGTTTTGGTCACCCCTAATACAAATTTAGATATCCCTGAATGCAAAAAACATATATGTACGATATTCTATAGTTCTTTGGCTTTCTAAAAATCATTCATTCGTAAAAATCTGTTAATTATTAACGAAATTATGAACAAAAACGTGAGTAAAGAAAAAAACACAAGTACACTCACTGGTCGAAAAAATAGACTTTTTTTTCTTTTACAAGTATAAAGAAAGATATCAGATTCTAGAAATATTTATTTTAGTGCCCGGGAACCTAAGTTCAGAGAGGATATATTAGCTTTTCGTGAATAGGGTTCGCTTTTTAATTCAATTGAAGTCCATTTTTTTTCGACCAGTGAGTGTACTTGTGTTTATTCTTTGGTGACGTTTTTATTAATAATTTCGTTAATAATTAAGAGATTTTTACGAATGAATGATTTTTAGAAATCTAAAGAACTATAGAATATCGCCGAAATATGTTTTTTGCATTCAGGGATGGAAAAAATTCTATTAAGGGTGTCCAAAGTTAAAAAAAAAAAACTGAAAAAATTCTATTTTTCTAAACTTTAAGCTGTGGTTTGCACAATTAAATCACCTCCAATAAAATAAAATGGAAATGTAACAGTTGAAATAATAAAGCATATTTTAAAGATAATAAAATTTAATTTTAGTAAAATAAAAGAATATCGGTGGCAAAATTGTTGGCTTGTGGCTTTAAATATATAAATAAAATAAAATGAATGGAGCCTGGGTTAAAAACATAATGAATGTGTGTGATTTAATTTCAATACCACCTCCCTATGCTGAATTTATTTCAAATTCGTACTTACTTTTAGTTGGAACGTCGACAAACAAAAACACGTGGCCCAGAGATGGTGAAGCAGATCAAGCGAAATAGAAATGTTGACTGGATAGCACTCTACACTCTACAGACTCTACAGGGAAATCATAGATAATAAATGAGAATCAGGGGTATGCAACTCTCTGTGCTTATTTTGCCTTTTTCGCAGGGAGGTAGGGAGTGACACTAAGGCTTGTTTGAAGGAGTGGGGGGTGGCTCCAAAAAAGAGGGGAGAAATTCGTGTCGGCCATATTGAAAATATGTAAACATTGACTTTTCCATAGGACACAATACAATTTTGTTTCCAATTTTCTCGTGTTTTTGAAAGTTTTTCTTAGATATTTCTTCTTTGTTTTATAGTTTTGTTCATATATTTAAACATTTGAAATAGTTTTTAATGATTTAATTTGTAATTACTTGTTTTTTTTTAGATTTTAAGTCTAGGTTAGGTATAGGTTATAGATAGTTGTTTTATTGAAGAATTCTTGATTTTGTGTGTTTTTATTTTATTTTTATTTTTAAAAATAATTAACATGGCATGTTCTGCATATGTATGCATGAAACGACCTATAAAAAAAGTAAAAGACAGCAAAATGAAGAGGAATCTGGGAAAACATTTTCTTTCTACAAGCCCCTTAAAAAGCTTCTTTTGATGAGAAAACATCAGGTATTTTTTTTTTTTTTATCATAACAAGTGCCTCAAAACTACCAGTCATATTTATATATAGTCAGTTTTTTTTTTTTTTTTTAACATTCACACTTTGTTTTCTCATTCACACTCACATTCACACACAAATTCACACAGTCTTTTCGGCAACTTAGGCCATTTAAGACTTTTAACGATACTAGTATTTTTAATAATATATCTATTGGGGGTCCAGGCATTTCTATATACTCAGTTAATTGCATAAATTTATCATACTAAACAAAATATTTTTTGTATATAACATTATGAGATTTATATAAATTAATACTTTTGGTAATTAAACAAATATATTAATAAATATATTTTTTGTTTATATTTTATTTTTTGTAACCATTTTTCCATTAAACTAATGATAATTTCTTTTTTTTAATTGACTAATCAACAGCATTAGGAAGAGAATGATTGCCGCAACATTTAATTTTTTTTATACATATATGCATATCAAAACGACCTGCGGTTGAAATAAAATAATTTTTAAAGAGTTTTTCCTTCATGAGAAAATTTTTGCTCACATAATTTTCCAAAAAAAAGGCCCGAAATTTGATGATATATTAACATTACGTTCAATGGGAAATTCAATGTTTTCATCTTTTCAATATGGCGTCTGTGACGTCATTTAGGCGACAACTTTTATTCCAAAGCTTCCCTCCCTACCTCCCTGCTTTTTCGGCATTAGTGGTGGCGCTATCTCGGGCGAAAAAAGAAACTACATCCCCTCCCCTCGGTAAAAATATCTGGTGTGACTATCGCACATCACACAACTTTCGCTTAGGAGTCGTCCACATATTACGTAACGCGTTAGGCGGGGGGGGGGGGGGGAGGAGGAGGTGCGTGTCTGGCCAAAACGTTACTAATTGTGACTTGGGGGGACCCGGGGATTTCACTAAGCGTGACATAACTAGTGCTCGGATTTCGCCCTATTTGCCTTTTTTTTAATTTATGGCTTAAAATTTAGGCCAATATGATATGTATATGTTTCATGAAATTCTGAATAAAATAAGAGGCATTTGTTAGTGCCTATAATGCCTATTTTGGCCGATTCTGGGTTTTAGTGCCTATTTCATCTATAAATGCCTTTTTTTAGTGCCTATTTTAAGTTCAAATAGCCAATTTCATTTTTTTTACGAGCTATACATAGCCTAAATTTAAATTTTTTTTGAATTATCAAGAAAATATTTCAAGGGGGGGCTTTCCGCCTAGCCAAGGGGCTGCGCCCCCTGGACCCCTTGCTCGCCTTCGGCGAAGTTTATTCCCAATTAGGGATATTTCTTGTTGCAATGCAAGTGTTAAGATTAGGAACCGACCGAATATTCGGTTTCGGTTACGGTTTCGGCCAGTTTCGGCCAAAAATCATGGTTTCGGCCGTAGTTTCGGTTTCGGCCAAAAAGTGGCCGAACCTTTCGGCCGGCCGAAACCAGAGTCTATGAAAAAATGGGATGAGACTCGCATGCAAAAAAAAAAAAAAAGGTCAAATAATTTGCACTTGAGGGAGAAAAAAATTTAGTCTCCCTATAAAAAAAAGGTAAAATGATTTTCACGGGAGGGAAAAAAAAATTCAAAAAAAAAAAAGGTAAAATGAAAAAAAATTTTTACAGGTAATACAAGTTTCGGTTTCGGTTACGGTTTCGGCCGAAACTATGGTTGAGGCCGAATATTCGGTTTCGGTTTCGGTTTCGGCTGAAAATCTTGTTTCGGTCGGACCCTAGTTAAGATGTTAAGGAAGGATCTTATATTCAAGCGAGGCGAGGGTACCGATTGGGAACAGCACAAAAGGGTCTGTTTATGACTGTTTAAAGGGTCAGTCACCTGCGTCCTCTCTTCGTTTTTCAACTGCTGCGTAGCCCCCACCCCCAGCCCATAGTCAGGTAGGAAGCTGGTTCACACAGCACAAAGGACGCTCTCTAATTTCCAAGCCAACAATTAATTTTCGAAAATATTTAAGAGATTCAGATTATTACTACGTTACTCCCAGAGCCATATTCTATATGTGTACTTAATTTCAAATGGTTTCATTGAAAATTGTGGATTTCTATAGAACATACATACATATTTACATACATACATACATTTTTCCCATTTCATTTTTATATATATATATATTACCTAAATCCTCAAGTTTCAACAAAAGGAAGGAAGAGTATATATTATATAATTAAAGGCCGGACAAAAAAGCATAAAAAAATTGAAAAAAAGCATAAAAATCTTGAATAAAAAGTTGTTAAATAAGCATAAAAGTTGAAAAAAAGCCTCTCATAAGCAATTTTTACTCATAGCAATGGCGTATACAATTTTTTTTTTTTTAAATAAACTAAATTTATTCCGCCCCGCCCTGCGAAAAATTTTGTTTTCGCGGAACCAAATTTTTTCACCCTGCGGAAAAATTTTTTTTACAGGGCTATATTTTTTCGCACTCCGGGGTTTTTGGAAATTTTTTTTTTTTGGGGGGGCGGGCCTCCCCCCCCCCTTATATACGTCCCTGGTGTATGCGTGTGTGAATGGGAAAAAGTGTGTTTTTTAATAAAAAAAAAAAAAAAAATAATAATAAAATATATATTCGTAAAATAAGTTCAAATAAGCACGAAAGGGAAAAAAAGCATGAAATCTCAAAAAAAGCATAAAAAATGCAATCTCAATGCAGTTAGTTTTTCGTAATTCGTGTAGAAATTAAATATCCAATGGTTGCTTATAAAATTGAGCAATAAGCATTTTGCTTAAAATCCGGTCTCTATTAATCACTATCAAATACGTATAAAATAAAATTTTGAAGCAGATCTGACGCAGGGTTATCGTGTAATTAATTTTTTAAAAAATTGAAATTTAACATGTAGCCTATGGGGAATAACGACGAAACGCACACATATCGAATTATATAGCCACCTCTGCATTAGATACAAAAACAAAAAACTTACATTTTATCAATTCACTTCGGAGGAATACGTTAAACATAAAATCAAAAGTTTCTGCCGAAGGCTTTTAAAGATATTTTAACAAGAAAGTCAAAAAAATTCTCCAAAATGACAGTCGCCAATATTTAAAAATAGGTCATTTTGATAACTTACCTACCCCAACATAAAAATAGAAGTTGAAGGACAAACTTTGCTATTCCGCCCATAGGATTTACATTGAAACGCTTTTAAATCAGGCTAATTAGCTTATAAATTTTAATTTTTTTAGCTATTTGATTAAATATTAATATAAAATAGGATCATTAGATTTATATAGGTGCTTATTTATCCATAAACAAGTTTAATTTCATGTGATTTAAAGGTAGAACAATTTTGTTAGGTTATGGTAAAAATTTCTAATTTATCTATTTTTGTCCTTATTTAATATCTTTTGGAAAATCTGTCTGTTAATAGCTATTAAAAAATAAATAAAGACAAGGAAGGATGGGTTTTTATAAAATTACAACAGGAAATACCTGATATAATGTTTGTATTTATTTATTATATGTACATTTACCTTATAAAGATCTATGAAATAATGTGTTAAAACATATAATTATTATTTTTATAGGCCTATATTATTTTAATATAGAGAGATTAATATAAATATTAATTTAGTTTATCTGTTTTTTTAATCCCAGGAGTTTATTTTGCCTTCCTTCAGGTATATATGAGAATCTATCAGAGTAACTAAAAAAAAAAAAACAAGTAATTAAGTAATTAAAATTTTAAAGCAGAAATGTAAATTATTTCGAAAATAATGAATAATTGCAATGAATGAATGGAAATATATATAGGTAAATGTAGAATGGGTGGTTGAATCATATTTGAAATAAGAAAAGTAAACATACCTTTAAACCCTTCCTTGTTGTTCATATCGCTGTCTTTTTTATTTAAATATGTTTATTACTTAGATTATATCCGTTTATTTTAATTATAACACATATTCAAGCACTATTCAAGCCAGGAGAGACCCACTTGTCACTTGTGAGATGTTTCACCTTTGTTGATTATCCTAAATAATGTTTTGAATCATTATATGAAACAAAATAGATATTTTTATTTGTTATTTACCTGAGATAAAGTGTTTAAGTGTATTTGAACTTCGTTTCAGTCAAATTTCTTGTTGTTTATTGAGCATAACCTCTGACACTGACAGTTGATTCAACTTATTTTATGTTTAAAATTTAATTCTGTAAAGAATCTGTACTTCTCTTGATATCCTTTACGAGCACAAATGATAATATCACAAAATTTTGGCATCTTTGAGTATTTGGAGAGCCTAAATAACTCAAAAACAAACATTATCTTATAAATCCCTATGTAAATGCATTGAAGTTTGTCCTTCAACTTCTAATTTCATGTTGGGGTAGGTAAGTTATCAAAATGACCTATAGGGCGTTTTGATAACTTACCTACCCCAACATTAAAATAGCCTCCCTATGGGGAAATACATGGTGTGTGTCCTTCAGCATTAAAATAGCTGAAGGACACACACCATGTATTTCCCCATAGGGAGGCTATTTTAATGTTGGGGTAGGTAAGTTATCAAAACGACCCATAAGGAAGTCTCGAGAGTGAGACCAGTCAGGCAACATCGCAAAACATAATATTCATTTCTCGCTGTCAGTTACATTTTTTTTTCCATTTTACGATATTTTTTCTCGCAAATCGTCCATTGTGTTTAAACTGATTTGCATTAATCATTGTAATATATTAAATAAAATAAAATTGAAGGCGTTTAAGATTTAAAATAAACAGCTGATGAATGCAATGTTGCCAGTTCTATATTACGTGAAATACTGCTCAAGTCAAAAGTCATTCATTTATTATTTTTGATAATTAAATTATCAACTTAATACAATTATAAACTATGATAGGTCACGACTAAATTATAATAAGGAATTTTGGCATTCAAATTTTTAATTTTATTAAAAAAAAAATTTAGATTCTATTATGACTTACGAGGTACTGTCCGAACTTAAACTTAAATCAGAAAATTAATTTTATTTTACATTGTTAATGATAGTTGAAGTTTGTTGATGTCAAATAATACTCAAATTACTACAAACCGTAAGAATTGACATTAGACTGTCCCGAGGAAGAGCGTGATTGGCGCTCGAAACGTCGACAGAAAAATTTGTTTTTTATTATTTCCTTGGCTGACTCCACGTGTATTTCTATCAAAATCTTACATCGAATGTTTGACTTAAATGCAATACTTTCTCTCTAAACAACAAAACAATAAAATTCCAAAAATCAGTCGACAGTGGCGGATCCAGAGGAGTTTCTCGGGAGGAGGGGTAATTACCCCTTTACCCCCCCCCTGTATCCGCCCTTGATCATCGGACTATACAGCTATTCATTACGAGTATTAGCCTATAGCTTACTATTTTTCTTTACTAAACATTCAGATCTCAAAGTGTTTATGCTAATTATAATAATCCTATTAAGTTGAATAAGTTTAATCTTGTTTTAAACGATAAATAAAAAAAAAGAAAAAGATAAACATTCAATAAATATAATTAAAAAATAATTATTTATTAAAAACAAATTAAATTAATTTATCTAGAAATAATAAGATTAATGTGTATAGGAACCTATGCCTGACAAGATAATGCGGAATTTCCCATACTAACTAACACATTCAAGAGGAAAAATATTATATTTTTTTATACTGGAAATGTCCAATGGGTGGCCCCGGGTATTCAACGAGTGGAACGTCTTCTGGTACCCTGATTGAGATTGTGCTTCCGGCGGGCGTTCAACGTTGGTGACGATACGAATTATTAAAAAAAAAACCTTTCCTTATCAGCATTGCCATATTCAACTTTTAGGAGAAGAAACGATAGCAAAGAACGCAAATAGTAATTGTCAACGTTATCTGACTTGCCTTCATTAATTAGGATGGATCAATACGACCCTGCCCCTGTCGTTCAGGCAACATGCCTTGCATCTATAACCATCAATCATCGATACATACCGATGTTGCCTCTATTACATGTTGCCAGTAGCATTAGGGATTTATTTTTAAGGTAGAACCTAAAAAAGAAGTTTTGTTTTCTATATCGAATACGGTTTAGGGGGTTTAGGTTTGCTTCACTTTAAGCAGGGGCGTATATAAGGGGGGGGGAGAGGGGGCCCGGGCCCCCCCCCCGAAACTTCCCAAACACATATACATATATAGGGATATACAGACATCAGTGCAACAAATTTTTCCACAGGATGGAAAACTTTGGTTCCGCAAAAGAAAAAATGTTCCTCAAAAAATTTGGTGTGAAAAAAATTTAGTTTCTTAAAACAAAAATTTTCCTCAGAAAAATTTTTGAGTTCGGCCCCCCCGAAAAAAATTTCTATATACGCCACTGACTTTAAGTCAACTAGCAAACTTATCCGACTGATAGTAAACAAGAACACGCTTAACCTTCGAGTTTAAAAAAATGCGTTTTTTCACATATATTTAGCTAACTGAGGTATAAGGAAGTTTTGTGAAGTTGGCACCATAAAGGAATAATTTATTAAAAATTAAAATTATTAATTAAAACTAAAAAATTTCAAAAAAATAAATATCC